>VMDR010004979.1:29148-55477 GCA_007922815.1 Macrotus californicus | reverse complement strand
TCAAAAGCAAACATAATTTTTTTCAAATATTTTGCTCTCATCAAAAATATTAACAATAATGTCATTATTTTAGAAAATCTTGGTTTAGCATCTTGGATATAAAAGTACTTGAAAATCTAATTCTACATTCAACTTATTTCACTTCCTGGCTTTAACATCTATCATAGATGAAAAACATACCTCAAAAAAGTACTAAGAGTCAACAGGAAGTAGTGCAAAATCAGGATACTCATTTTTTTCTGTTTTCATATCCTAATTATGGGAAGTTTTTGTTGAAATTCACTAGAACAATCCATCTTCCCTGGTATCAATCAGATGTTCCGTTATTAAATCTAGCAGATTTTAAAAATCTATAATAACTCTTCATTTGGAAAACTTTCAAACAAGTTTAACAATTCTGTTTCCAAATTTCAATATATTTGAATACTTATAGGTGAGAAACTTACGTCATTTTCAGCAATAAAAATCACAGGATGGTAGACCCTTTTCCAAATGCATTTTCAAATTATGTTTGCTTTTGATAAGCAGTTACTTTTCCATTCATTTTTAAAAGTCACTGTAACCTTGAAGGAACAGATAACGTGTTGCTTTTTTTTGTTTCCCAAAATATCTGCCAACATTGCATTTTACAGAGCAGTACTTGTCAGCGCAGAAAAGGACAGGAAATTTGAAACTTGCCTTTTTGTAAAAGGAAAATTTGTAACTCATCTTCACATTGGCAGCTTTTTAAATTATTTTGCCGCAAAATATCAGTGAACTTCTCTCTGTTGTATGAAAAAAATTTATGTCCATTCTGCAGATACTTAAAAAGTAAAGAGTCTACACTAAAATTGTTAAGTCTTGTTTTTATTAAAATAATTATGATATTCTGTAGAAGTCTGTACAATCTGGTTCAACTTTTTTGTTGTTATAACAATGAAGAACTCACTGATTTGATTTTACATTATTAACATTGTAACAGTATTGCAGAAAACTCATTTATTCTTGTTAAATTTAGTTGCTCCGATAAAAAAAATCACTTTTGTTTTCCCATGAAAAATGGAGTATTTTTTAAAGATTATTTATTTATTTTTAGAGTGGGGAAGGGAGAGAGAAAGAGAGGGAGGGAAACATCAACTAGTTGATCGGTTGCCTCTCCTACGCTGCCTGCCGGACTACTGGGGACTGAACCCGCAACCCAAGCATGTGGCCTGTCCAGGAATCTAACCTGTGACCTTCTGCTTTGCAGAACAACACCCAAGCAACTGAGCCACACCATTCAGGGCTGCAAATAGTTTTTATTAAAGAAGTCATGACTTAGAATTTAACAAATATCATAAGCTGAGACATTAGACATACTTTCATCCAAATGAATAAGAACTCCTCACATGGCATTATTCTAATATTTCTTCAACTTTCTACAATATTTTCTATGTATATTCCCTTTAATATATGGTACCTAAATAATATGTTTTAGTTTGTCTCTTTTGTAAAATTCTCTAAATTATTTTAGCCATTTTAACTGTGGTGGAGAGAAATATTTCCCCAATGGAATATGAGTTGGTTTCTATTGTTATTTTTGTTGTGTTTTGTCTTTCACAGTTAAGAAACCTCAGAAGTTAGAAATTCTACAATTCTTCACATTTATCCCTTAATTTAGTGAAACTGTAGAAAGTGTTGCATGTCACATAATTTTAAATATCACTGAAAAGATGGTTGAGATTTAGCTTCATATTCTGGGTGCACAGATATTAAATACCTTGCTAACAGTATTTTTATGTTATATTAACTAATATCGTAAACCACTAAGATTCATTTGCTAGAAAAAGAGATAGAAATTCATATTTCAAATGGTCTTCTTTATATTTTCTAATTCTTCTAGCTGACATTATTATATCTCATTAAACCATTTTTATCACGCATTTTAGACAGAGTGATGTCAAATGAAACTTGTGAGGCAGTAGGGAAATGGCAAAGATGGGCTTTCAGCTCAAGTTTATCATCAGGAGCTCTGGCATATGGATGGCACCGCTTGTCTCACCTTGAGGAAAGGAGGCAAGAGTTTTGTTTTGTACCCCCTTATCATTCAGTCATTGGCTACTGGCTCCCTGGGGTGTGGGTGTGAGGGTGGCAGTAGTGTATAACCTCCCTGATTAGGTAGCTCCCACCATTTGAGGGCAATTCTCCCGGGCAAAAGGGTACAGCTATGAGCTGTTAGCAGCCAAGAGTCACAGCATGTGGGGAATGGGTGCAGTGACCAGTAAGGAGAACCTCAGCAGGGTACCAACACCCATTTCTGTGAGATTAGTTTAGTTAAAACTAGGTAACTAGATAATTGGTAAATCTTTTATTTCACCAATTGTACATTGTGTCAAAATGTACTGAAAAGGAGCAAATACATAAAGGTGACACCTGAGTTCCTGTTCTTATTCCTGGATCTACACCACCTTATGTGACCACCTGCCCTTTGGGCTGAGTGAAGATTCTAGTAGCATTCCACATTTAAATATTAGTAAAAATAGATTTTCTGTCCTTACATCAAAAAGTAATTTTAAATACAAGTTCTAATATTTGCTTTGTGTACCTTGGTGTACCTTCCTGAACCTTACAAACTCCATCTTGGAGGTCAATGCACCAGGAAACACAGGCCTATGAATCATGTGCAAGAGAAAAGGCTGGTTGTATACATCATTTCACTGCCCATTTCATTGTTTTCTTGTTTGTTTGCTTGCTTGCTTGCTTTTGGTTTTGTATTTTCATTATGTGGATGCCCTGTCCCATATCTGCCAGGTGTCTTCATACTGTATATCTTCAGGCTTGCCACCATGCCCCATTTCCAACATTGTCTTCCTATGTAAAAAGTTTCAACAAGTCAGTAAAACCAATGATCAAATAGGGAAATGAGAAAGAAATAGCTCATTGAAATGGAAAACACTTTATAAAAATAGAAATGTAAATAAAAACTATAATGCAATAGCACTATTAGATGAAAAAGTTAAAATAATTTATAATACATTGTGCTGTAAAGGATTGTAGGAATTTTATGGAGGTCAAGTTTGGCAGTAGCTATCAAAATATAAAATGCTTATCCCTTTGACCCGACAATGGTGTTTCTAATAATTTACGCAAAACAACACATCACCATTGATTGAATAGCAAAGGCAGCTGTGCAAATCCAGGTATCTTCTATATGTTGGATATTCAGGATCTGAAATGTAAGAGCAACTCTTACCATTTATTTACATTGGTTTTGAAAAACATATTTTTCGTAAAATATATTTTTTTCTGTTAACATGAATGGGCTTAATATTGTTACTTAAAATAGGTAAATGCTCACCCAAGTATATGTTTATCAACTTTAGAGAGAGAGGAACACACAGAGAGAGAGGAAAAAACACCAGTGTGAGAGAGAAACATCAATCAGGTGCCTCCTGTACACATCCCACCCAGGAATCAAACCTGCAGTCTAGGTATGTGCCCTGACTGGGAATCAAACATGCAAACTTTTGGTGTACGGAACGATGCCCCAATCAGTAACTGAACCACCCGGCCAGGGCAAAACAGGTAAATATTTTAAAATTTTTGTTTTAATTTCAAATATGGTGAGTATCCACAGATATAACGCACGTAAACAAAAGCTCTTTGGGGTCCTCAAACATTTTTAAGAGTGAAGAGAGGTGCTGAGACCCAAAAGTTTGAGAACCACTGTTCTGGAATGCTCTCTTTTTCATTCATCTCTCTCCCAGCATTGCCATGTTCCTTCTTGTACATGGGTATATGTGTACAGTATTATTCCTTCTACTTAAAGAGAGGAACTCTCTATATTCATCACAGTATGCCTCAGTGCTTTGCGTGTAACAAAGACTCAATAAATTTTTATTTCAACAAGTATTTGCTGAATTAAAAAATTAATGTTGCTCTCCCTGTTAATTCTGAATCTGCTCTCCTTTTCAAATTTATCTTAGACTCTGTTGCTCTTTATAGGTAGCCACTGACTCTTTTTTCCTTTCATTGTTAAAACTTCTTAGACTCATAGTCTTCACTTAACTCCACCCTAGAATGGTGACTTATCAGGTGTGTAGAGTGCAGGAAGGAAATAGGCCAGGAATTCAGTCTTGCCTCCTGCTAACTCACTTAACCTTCCTCAAGATTGATATTGTCATATTATTCTTGCTCAAGAGCCTAAACAGTCCCTGTTTACCAACTGAGATTTAAACACCCCTGCCTGTCTTCATTCTCACAATGTGTCCCACATACTGATCTTATCTCCCATCACCCAGCACACGCCCTCTCTGTAGAAAGGCTGATTGCCTCACTGGTTCCCACATGCTCTTTCCCAATGAAACATTTTTTGCACTAGCCACTCCCATGACCTGGCTAGGTGTTACTCATCCTTTAACCCAAGTTCAGATCCAATAGTCTCCATTAAGATTCCAGAGTCTCTTTCTTTCCACATCATCATAGCAAACGTGTACTTGGTAGGTGTCAAGTTTTGGGTTAGACATTGGTGACAAAAAGTCAAACCAAACACACTCTTCTGCCCCTGAGGAGTGTATCCAATGGGGGAGACTGACATGACCACAATAAATACTATGGTCCAAGCATTTAATTTATTTCTTAAAATAATTAATTATTTCTTTATTTTATTTTTCACTATATGTATTTATTTCAAGATTGTTTTTTATTCTATTTTTTCCATTACCATTTATCCCTTTCCCCCTTATACCCACTTCTACCTCCACCCCTCATCCCCCTGCAATCACAATATGTTGTCTGTGTCCATGAGTCGTTTTTCTTTTTTGCTTGATCCCTCAAACCCCCGACCCTGCCCACCCCCCAAGCTGTCAGCCTGCTCTCATTCTAAGAGACTGTCTCTGTTTTGCTTGTCAGTTCAGTTTGTTCATTAGACTCCACATATGAATGAAATCATACAGTATTTGTCTTTTTCTGACTGGCTTATTTCATTTAGCGTAATGTTCTCCAGGTCCATCCACGCTCTTGCAAAGGATAAAATTTTCTTTTTTATAGCTGAGTAGTATTCCATTGTATAAATGTCCCATAGTTGTTTTATCCACTCATCTACTGGTAGACACTTGAGCTGCTTCCAAATCTTAGCTATTGTAAATAACACTTCAATGAACATAGGGGTGCTTAGATTCTTTCAAATTAGAGTTTCGGGTTTCTTTGAATAAATTCCAGAAGTGGAATCAATGAGTCATAAGACAGTTCCATTTTTAATGTTTTGAAGTAACACCATATTGCATTCCACAGTGGCTGCACCAACCTGCATTTCCGCAAGTGCAAAAGGGTTCCCCTTTCTCCACATCCTCACCAGCACTTGTTGTTTGTTGACTTATTAATGATAGTCATTCTGATAGGTATGAGGTGATGTCTCATTGTGGTTTTAATTTGTGTTTGTCTGATTGTTAGTGACATTGAGCATCTTTTCATATGTCTATTGGCCATTTGTATGTCCTCTTTGGAGAAGTGTATGTTGAGGTCTTTTTTTTTTTAAGGTTTTATTTCTTTCTAGAGAGAAAGGGAGAGAGAAAGCAAGGGAGAGAAACATCAATGTGTGGTTCCCTCTCGTGGACCCCGAATGGGGGACCTGGCTTGCATCCCAGGCATCTGCAACCACATGACTGGGAATCAAACTGGTGACCCTTTGGTTCACAGGCTGGCGCTCAATCCACTGAGCCATACCAGCCAGGGCAAAGTCCTTTTAAAATTGGATTGTTTGACTTTTTAGTGTTAAGTTTTATAAGTTCTTTATAAATTTTGGATATTAACCTCTTATCAGATGTATCAGCAGATATGTTCTCCCATTCAGTGGGTTGTCTTTTTGTTTTGTTGATGGTTTTCTTTGCTGTTCAAAAACTTTTTAGTGTTATGTAGTCCCATTTGTTTATTTTTTCTTTTGTTTCCCTTGCCTGAGGAGATATGTCAAATATTGCTATGATCAATACCTAAAATTTTACTGCCTATGTTTTCTTCTAGGATTTTTATGGTTTTGAGTCTAACATTTAAGCCTTTAATCCATTTTTTATTCTTGTGTGTGGCATAAAAAGGTGATCTAGTTTCATTTTTCTGCATATATCTGTCTAATTTCCCAATATCATTTATTGAATAGATTATCATGAGCCCATTGTATGTACTTGCTTCCTCTGTCAAATATTGACTCTATAGGAATGAGCTTATTTCTGGGCTCTCTATCCTGTTCCATTGATTTATGTGTCTGTTTTTATGCCAGTACATGCTGTTTTGATTACTATGGCCTTAGAGTATAATCTGATATTAGGTAGCATGATTCCTCCAACTTTGTTCTTCTTTTTCTAGATAGCTTTTGCTATTCAGGGTGTTTTGTGGTTTCATATGAATTTTTGAAATATTTCTCTGAGTTCTGTGAAATATGTCATTGGTATCTTGATAGGAATTGCATTGAATCTATAGATTGCTTTGGGTAGTATGGACATTATTAATGATGTTCATTCTTCCTATCCATGAACACATATATGCTTCCACATATTTGTATCTTCTTCAATTTCTTTGTTCAATGTCTTATAATTTTCTGAGTACAGGTATTTTACATCCTTGGTTAAATTTATTTCTAGCCCTGGCCAGGTGGCTCGGTTGGTTAGAGCATCGTCCTGATACACCGTTTGTGGGTCTGATCCCTGGTCCAGGGCACATACAAGAATCAACGAATGAATGCATAAATAAGTGGAACATAAATCAAAGTTTCTTTCACTCTCTCCCCAAAATCAATAAATAAAATTTAAAAAATTATTCCCTATATCTTAAAAAGATATTTTATTTTTTTTAAATATTTCATTTATTTATTTTTAGAGAGAGATGGGGAGGGAGGGAAGAAGAGAGAGAGAAAAATATCAAAGTTTGGTTGCCTGTCACATGCCCCCAGCTGGGGACCTGGGCTGCAACCCAGGCATGTGCCCTCACTGGGAATTGAACTGGCAATGTTTTGATTCATGGGCCGGTGCTCAACCCACTGAGCCACACCAGCCAGGGTGGTTGATATTTTATTCTCTTTGAAGTAATTGTGAATGGGACTGTTTTATTTATTTATTTATTTATTTATTTATTTATTTGGGGGGTGGGGGAGAAGGAGGAAGACACCTGATCAGGGCTATTCCAAATATTTTAAGTGCATTAAACATAATTGTCAAACAAACCCTATTTTACCACTAATTCTACTGTTCATCTAAGAAATGGAGCAACTGGATGCTAAGCAGATACGTAGCCTGCTCTGTCACATATCTAGGAAGTGCCAGTCTTCTTGACTCTAGAGCTGAAGTTCTTAATTATTATCTTACAATGAATGCTTTTTGACTAAAATAGAATCAGGGCATAAAATAGGCAAAATGATTAAGGAGAAGGAAAGAAAAATCCTTTGTTTGTGGGAGAAGGCAGAGGGTAGGGCTAGTAAGACAAAGTTTCATGTTGTCTGTCCTTCCATATATCCTCAAAAACCCTGAACACACAAATAAGCATTATCAAGGGCATTGAGTTATGAATGAAAGACAAACTATAATGGCAGAAACAGATGCATGAAAAATTAACATACTTCAGTGAATTTGATGTCTAAATGAAAGTGTGGACAATGGCTTATTCTATGGAAACTCAATAAAAGAAAGCAAGAATGTTGCCCGTTTCTGCCATTACTCAGTTTAATGGAAGATAGGTAAACATCTTTCTGTACTCATTAGCTCACAGGAGGTGCAGGAAGTGTGATGCTGGGGAGAGAGGACTGATAGGTAAGATAAGAAGGCAGGGTGGGACCTGAATCTAAAGAGCTAGCTGTGGAGATTTAAAGCTTATTGTGTAGGCAACAGGGAGCAGGGAAGCTAGAAAGGTTTCCTGTTAACAGTCCTTACTCACATGCCATCACTCCTGGGAGCATGCCCACACCTTTCCCTTCCTCCTCTTCTTCCCCCACAGGTGTGTATCTCCTAAACTCTAAGGGACCTCATGATATTGCAACCAGAGGAGCAGTGGGCACTGGCAGTTTGTCCCAGACTAATCCCCTGAACCTGTTCCTATGGCCTCCTTTTCTCTGACTCTCCAGGGAGCTGACAGCAGTCCTCCCTTGGTTCACTTCTTTCCTGTAACATTTTTAGAGCCAAAGCAGCCTAGGCTCTCTCCTGTTGCTTATTCTATCCTGTGCCCTTTTTGTTCTGAAACTGGAAAATTTGGTGTTTGTGTTGCCTATCACTACCAGAACCACTATGTAGAAACAAGAATTGAATCTTTATGGCCATTTTATTCAGACTGCCAGCAATCTGAGAAGACAGTGCATTATGTACCCTCAAAAAACCATCTTAACATTTCCTTTTAAACCAACCTTTTTATAAGTAGAAGAAAGTATAGGTAAGGAGTTTATTAAAAAGGTTAATTGGATAAGAGGGGCAGTCCAGCAGCAATTTTCCTGGTACTTCTTTATCTGTTGATCAACAATTCTTTATCTGAGTACTCTCCCTCCCTAGAACACAGTGACTCAGATACCATTTCCACTGCTTGCAGACCTCCTTGGGTAGGAAGGCTGAATTTCGTGTAGACCTCCTGGAGTCACATGGTCATACATTCCTAGAATAACAGCCTTCCACATGCATTAGACTTAAGACTATCAACTAAGGCTAAAATCTTTAACTCTTGAGATTCCCTATCAGTTTCACTGTCCCAAGCTTTAATAAATGTACTCCCAACTTTTTTTCCCAAAGTAATACATGCTTATAGTTTAAAAAAGACATAGTGCTAAAAGGATTACAATTAAAAACAGTGCTCTACTCCCTATGCTATTCATCAGGTCAATATCCTCAACTCTTCTGTTTACCTGAATTTACAGCCATATATCTTTTTTTCTTTTTTTCCCATTAGCAATGATCCAACCTTGGACAAACCTCATTTGTTACAATACTGCTGCTGCACAAAATTGCAGCTATATTTCTAAATAATGTTCTTATAGAGTTAGTTTTAAAATAAAAAAAAAAACAAAAAACATGTTTATTGACTTTGTTACCAGACAGTCTCCTGCTGTTCCAGAACAGTTAGTGGGGTTCTATGGCTTGCCACCCAGAGGCACAACTTTGGAGACAAGAGTTTGGTGAAGAGGAAAATGGTTGTTTATTTAAAGGTTATGTAGTTTGGGAATGGTAGCAAGTTTCTGCCTCAGGGCCCTACTCCCTTTAAAATACTCAAAGACAAACAGCCATGCCACTCTCTGCCAGTTCTAGAATGCACCTGAAATCCCCTTTTCCCACTACAAAAGTACCATCCTTTATGAAATGCAGATAACTGCAGCAGGATAATCTAGGTGCCTAGGTAGTTCCCCAGTTGCAGTTCAGCCAGTGCTGACACTTTGTGTGGGAAGGGTGCAGGTACTTGGATCCCAACCACGTGGTCCTTGGGGAACTCACAGGTCTCAGGAACTCAGGCTCCCTGCGGTCAACCAGGCTAGCCAGGGGAGGGGACAGAGAGCACATGTCTTGGCACATTCCATTTTAAAGACTCAGCCTAGAAATCCCTATGCAATGGAACATCCAGTTTTTGACCAGTATGCATTAATATCCGTCATGTTTGCCTTTGTCCCTCTTCCAGCTGCCATTTTGTGCAGGGGAGCGTAAGTCTTAAACCATGCCTGCTCTGTACAAGCTCTCTCCTGCTGAGTCACAAACTATTTGGTTGCTGGCAGGCAAGAACGCTGGCAGGGCTGGGCTGGTTCAGGCAGCTGCTCTGAGTAGTCTCCCTTCTCTGGCGGCCCCTCCCTTTGCTGGGATGGCAAGTTACTTCTGATCTTCAATTCTGCCTTAGGGTTTTCTCCTCTCCCCCTGCCTTCTCCCAGCAATCTGGTCTGATCTCTGTTATAATTTTTGAGAGAGAGGAAGGGAGAAAGCGGGAGAGAAACATCAATGAGAGTGAAACATTGATTGTTTGCCTCCCATTTGCACCCTGACTGGAAATTGAAACCCCAGCCTTTTGGTGCATGGGACGACCCTCCAACTGAGCCATAGCAGCCAGGGCATGGTTATTTTTTATTGACTGATTTTAGATACTGACTTCCCACTAAAGTATGTGAGGACTTTATTCTGCCATGGCCCACTACCTCATTGTGAATGCTTTTTAGATCTTCTCGGTAGGCCTAGGATATTGACATTTTCACAACAATGTACCTTAGTGTGCTTCTCATTTTTTGCTTAAGGGATACAGTGGAGAATCATGTCATGTTTTGGAATATTTTTGTATTATTTCTTGTAAAATGCCTCTCCTCAATTTTTTCTTTCCTCATTCCAGACCTCATTCATATTAATTGAACCTCCAAAGTGATTCATTCTTTTTTTCTTCTATTTTCCATTCCTTTACTTTTTATTCTACTTTCTGTGATTTTTTGATGGATGGGACAATGCTCCAACCAACTGAGCCACACCAGCCAGTGACTTTTCTTTTTGAAAGAAAGTTTTTCTTTTAATTACTCATGCTGTTCTAACTGTTACAGAACATCTCCATGCTGTTCCAGAACAGTCAGTGGGATTCTAATGCTCATCACCTAAAGGCAAAATTCTGGAGACAGAGATCTGGGAAAAGGGAAAGGGGTTGCTTGTTTAAAGGCTATATATAATCGTTGAACAATGGCAGGTTTCTGCCTCAGAGCCCTGCTCCCTTTAAAACACCCAGACTATTAATTCTACCACCATCTGCCAGGCCAGACAGTACAGGGAAGTGCCTGGGATCCCTTCTTCCACTCCTAAAAGTACTGTCCTTTGAGGAACACAGATGTCTGCCACATGATCGTTCAGGCAGCTTAGCTGGTTCCTGGTCACAGTTCAGCTCCAGGCATCTCTCAGGAGTCTGTGTGCATTTGCTGGAGTCCCATGTGTCACACCCAGTGCTGCCTCCGCTTTCTGCATGACAGGGGTGCTGGGAATGTTCCCAGGCCATGTGGCCTCAAGGGTTCATCAGTCTCAGGAACTCAAACCTACTGCAGCAGACCAGGCTAGCCAGGGGAGAGCAAAAGACCACATGTTTCCTGGCATGTTGCATTTTAAAGACCTCACCCAGATCCATGCTCAACAAAGTGTCTGGCCTTTTTTGTCAATGTATGCCAAGGTGTACCAATTTTTGTCAGCTCCCCAGTGTCCTTAACCCTCTTCCTGATGCAATTTTGCAGAAGGGGCAGAAGTTTCCCAGCTGCACAAAGGTGCACAAGTATCTCGGCTTGAAGTGGGGCATCCAGCCCCCATGACTTGTGCAGGCCCTATATGAGCTCCCTCCGGCTGGGTCACAAACTCACCAGTTGTTTATACCTTCCCCTGGGGTAAGGAAGCCTATTTTGCAGGCTGCAGCTTCAAACAACCACCTCGGGGTTTCTCCCTGCCCCCTCTAGGGGGCAGGTGCTAGCTCTGGCACCGCTACTGGGGTCTTCTCCTGTTCTCCCCAGTGACCTGGCCTGGCTCACCCTATCACAAAAGTAGTTGTCAAGAAAATTTTTTCAAATGTAGTTTTGTTGAAGTGGATTTACGGGAAAAATTATTACACACCACAAGTTTAAGTGGGAAATGATTATCAAAAGTACTAAGTTTTATAGTACAAACCAGAGAATATTATGTATTGATTTTCAATATTGGAATTTAAGGGTGAAAAATGCTAATTAATTAGATTAATGTATTCATGACTGAGACTTAATATACTTAATGTCCCTTTTATCTTCCAAATTTTCTCTTTATCAGCCTGAGGGCAATTATCTGATTAAAAAATGTATTCTAGTTGTCAACTCCCACTGAGACTATTTTATCTCCTTCATCACCATAATGTACTTTTTAAAGTGAAAGAAAACATGGCTCTATTGCAATGTGATATTATTGCTCAGATAAGATGCTGGCAATAATGATCAGATCCATCTTTATCTTGGCACAACATAGGATATTGTGTATTCTGCCAAGGAAATGTATGGGCGGGGGTGGGGAGACAAAAGTAGATTTCAGTTGTTCATATGGAATATAATACAATAATTGATAAATAATAATCCAAGAACAAACTGTATTTCACATACTCACTACTGTAAACCTACTTTTGCCCAACCCTGTATTTACTGTAATGCTTAGAGAATTAAATCCAGCCCTGGCTGGTGGCTCAGTGGATTGAGTGCCGGCCTGCAAACCAAAGGGTAACCAGTTTGATTCCCAGTCAGGTGTACAGGCCTGGGTTGTGGGCCAGGTCCCCAGTAGGGAGCGTGGAAGAGGCAACCACACATTGATGTTTCTTTCCCTCTCTTTCTCCTTCCCTTCCTGTCTGTCTAAAAATAAATACATAAAATTTTTAAAAAGAAAAAAGAGAATTAAATCCAACCTCCTACTAAATCATTTTCTAGATAGGAGATAAGAAAGAGTCAAGTAATATGTAAATTAAAAAACATAAATAGCCCTGGCTGGTGTGGCTCAGTGGACTGAGTACTGGCATGCAAACCAAAGGGTCGCTGGTTCTATTCCCAGTCAGGGCATATGCCTGGGTTGTGGGCCAGGTCCCCGGTTGGGGGCACATGGGAGGCAACCAAACACTGATGTTTCTCTCCCTGTCTTTTTCTTTCCCTTCCTCTCTCTCTAAAAATATAAATAAATAAAATATATATTTTTAAAAAGCATAGATAATGAGTAGAAATACTATTGGTATTTGAGTCTGGGGACTAAAATTCCAGAACTCCTACAAAAGAAAATGGAAGGCTTTTATATTTCTTTTACAGCGCAGATAAATGATTTTGTATTACTCTGTCACATATATTAGTTGGAGATTACATAAAAAAAGAAAAATCTTAAGAATATCAGATGAGTCAAATAATGGAATACTACACAGCAAAAAAAAGAAAGAAGGAGCTTCTACCCTTCGTAATAGCCTGGAACTGGAGAGCATTGTGCTAAGTGAAATAAACCAGGCGGTCAAAGACAAATACCACACGATCTCATCTATAGGTAGAACCTAGTCAATAAAACAAGCAAACAAAATAGAACCAGAGACATTGAAATAAAGAACAAACTGACAGTAACCAGAGGGGAGTGGGGAGGAGATAAAGGGAGGAAAAAGGGGAAGGGTCATCACGGAACACGGACAAAGCCAAAGGGAAAGGGGGCAGGATCCAGGGTGGGTGGTGGGGATAGGTGGGGCAAGGGGAGTATTGGGGGAAAATGGAGATATCTGTACTTGAACAATAAAAAAAAATGCCACTAAAAAAGGATATCACATAAGTCAAACAGTCTGTGTTTCACATAAGTTCACATCAGTTCTCTTCTTAATACTGGGCTCTACTCTGCCCGACTCAATATGCTTCATTTAAACTTCCTTGATTCCATTTCCTGGCTTTTGTAAATGCCTGGTGCTATCATTTAATTTTTTTCCCTCTTTACAAGGATCATTTTCAACAATTAAAAAGCTAAGCAAACATCTATTTCATCATCCTTCCTATAATCTCTCAGAGCAAAGAGTGTTAGTAGATCAAAGGTTTGAACTTGAACTAATTCCTGAATGCCTACAAGTAGCAAGCCCTGTGCTAGATGTTGTATTTACATTGGAGATATTGTTACTGGATAAGTAATTTGAGGATTACAGAGATTAAATAATTTTCTCAAAATAATAGTCCTTATTAAAATGCCTATTGTGATTATTTTTGGGAAAAAAGGTCCTATCATCTAGAGATATAAAGAATAATATTTACAAATATTATGTGAACTAAAAGGTTGCTGATTTGATTACCATTCAGCACATGCCTGGGTTGTGGGCCAGGGACCCAGGTAAGAGTGTGCCAGAGGCAACTGATGGATGTATCTCTTGCACATTGATGTTTCTTTCTCCCTTCCCCTCTCCCTAAAAACAAATAAATAAAATCTTTAAAATATATAATAAACTATAGTTCTCATGCTTAATTAAAGAGAAGACCCAGAGACTAATTAATCAAATACTGGGGCCTTTTTCTCTTCTCTCCCATTTAAAGTAACTGTGTTACTATTTGTTCATTCTTTTTAACTTCAAAGTGGCAGGAAGAGAACATACAGGTTAAAGTAGTCAATTCCCTACTTTTGAGCAGCCCTGTCAAGAGGTTTTCTGGTGGTGGTTGATGTTTTTGATTAACATCACTAACAGCTTCTGTACTGGTTCTACCTCTTTGCCAACTTTCATCTGCTAAGCTAAAAGGGGTAATAGTAAAGTCCATCTTAAAATGGAAGGAGTTAAAACACCACCATCTTGAAAAAAAGTTTGGCATGGTAACAGGTATAAACCAGCTGGCACCTGTCACAGGATGTCCTCACAACCTCATGCTTTGGCTTCAAGGGCAATATTGTTGACATTTTCAAAAGCTCCAGAGCTAATAGCTTGCCAGAAAGTACTCCTCACATGGTAGAGGTATGCATGTCTAGGTGTGGGCCTTATGTACTGGGAAACCTTCAAGGGGCTCCGGGATTTAAGAGTTGAGCAAAGGAATAAGGTGCTTAGGAATGGAGCCAGAAGCTTCAAATGTAGGCTTTTAGGCCAAGGTCTCAAGAACTAGCCAGCCAAATGAAGCAGGTACTTAGAGAAGCATGTTACACTAGAGTTTGAATATAGGACGGTTCTTTTTAGATTTATTTTACCAGAGATTGGAAAATGGGATTGATTTGTACATCTTGTATGCTCATACTAACCCACTCTCACACATACATATCAAAGATGGTTCTTTGGAATGACTTCCACGCCTGAAAACCCACTTTTTTTTTTTTTAAAGATTTTATTTACTTATTTTTAGAAGGAGGGGAAAAGAGGGAGAAAGAGAAGGAGAGAAACAACACTGTGTGGTTGACTCTCACATGGCCCACAACCCAGGCATGTGCCCCGACTGGGAATCGACCCAACAACCCTTTGGTTCGCAGCCCACGCTCAATCCACTGAGCTACACCATCCGGCTGAAAACCCACTCTTAAATAATAATCTCAAGTTCTTCATCTGGGTGTTATTGTGAAGGTATTTGGTAGATGTGACTAACCTTCATAATCAGTAGACTTTAAATAAAGGAGATTATCCTACATAATCTGGGTGGGCCTGACTGAACTATTGAAAGGCCTTAAGAGTAGAATTGAGGTTTCCCAGAAGAAATTCTGCCATTTTTGAGCATTTTCTCAATCTGTTGGGATTTCGCTTCCTGGAAATTGTCATCAGTGTGGCTGAAATAAACTCTACATTTAAACATTTCTTATGTAGGCACTGTGGTTAAGCCCTGATACAGTGGTTGAGCATGAGTACTTCCAAGCACTATTATGTAAAATTTGGACTTTATATTTCAATTATAACAAATATAAATATTTGTATTTTAATAATAGCAAAAACAAGTATATTTTGTATATATAGGAGTGAGTGGGAGGGAGGTACTCACATATGTGTGCTCTCTTTTTGACTAGGCCTGACCTTGGGGTCCCATGTCCTTCCTTGTAGTGTCCAGTTCTAGCAAGAGTCCTGCTAAGTCATTTTAATTACCAATTTTTCTTGTTGTATTCAATGCTGAGCCCTATTTTTCTCCCATATTACAAAACTCCACCATAGTAGTCCCCCTTGAATAAAGTCTGATTTACCATCTTAACAAGTATATATATATATATAGATAGATAGATAGATAGATAGATAGATTTCAAAAAGTTTATACTGTACATTACGTATTTTTAAACAGACATGAAAAATGTTGAGATGAAAAATAAAAAGAGGGGTTGCAATTCTCTTCTGGCATTTCAAGAATCATCTTGCATTTCTCTCACTTTGCGACTGTCCCTCAAACTATTTGCCAAAAGATGGTGTACAAAGATGATTCCAGGGTTCACAACTTAAAAGGCAGTAAGGATCTCTGTTTTAATTACTATTTTAAAATTCTCAATAAGTGTTTTTCTCTTTAAAATGGAACACTTTGGGAGCTTCCAAAAGACTCCAAAAGTGTGAGCACTTGGGACAGTTAATACAGATTAGCCAAATATGCTGGCAATTCAGTCTCTCCAGTTGGTGTATCACTCTGCTGAATACTGCTAATCACAGGAACAGTCTTCATACCTGTAGTTTTTAATGGTTTTTATTTGTAGTCATATGAATTTAATTTATATTTCAATAGACCTTTGATTTAAATAGGAGGCAAAAGGAAAATACCATTAAAATGCTAGTGAGGGAAAGCATTAAAACTGATAATTCTGCATTTTTGCTTTAGGGTGATTTTCATATCTATATATTTCATGTAGTTCATCATAAAGTATATTAAAAGGAGAAATACAGTGGTGATTACACCCAATTTGGCTCTTCATTTATTGAAAATAAAAATAAGTTATATCTCCCATGCTTCATTTACAAATAACAGCCTGAAACTTTCATCATTTAGAAACAAAACACAAAAAATTCAAATTTGATTTTTTTAAACAAAAATGCAATTCAAAAAATCAGTCATAAAAGCAGTTTTTCTTGGCTTTAATCCTATAAAGTGTACTTAATTTTTATTTTTTTAAAATATTTTATCTATTAATATATATTTTTAGAGAGAGGGGAAGGGAGGAAGACAGGGAGAGAGACACCGATATACTAGAGATACATAGATCCGTTGCTTCTAACACACCCCCAACTGGGGACCTGGCCTGCAACCCAGGCATGTGCCCTGACCAGAATCCAGCTGGTGACCTTTCCATTCACAGGCAGGCATCCGACCTACCGAGCCACACCAGCCAAGGCCTATAAAGTGTACTTAATTTTTAATCTAGAAATGTGGGACTATTATACAGCACAAATCCTGTTTTTCCTTACAAAAAGTTTGTATTACACATTAAATAGGAAAAAAATTGTTGAAAGGAATAAGTCCACTCAGGAAAAGTTTTTGGTACTTACAGGTTGATTTTTACTTTTGCAAAACACAAAAGTGATAAAATATTAAATGGACTCACAGAAGTAATGGAATTTAGATAAAGGCAGGAAACCCTGCCTTAAAATCAACGTGTTTCCATAAAGGCTGAAAATGGACTTCATAGTACAATCTTGAATAATATACAATGTGTTTACATCCTGAAACTGTTCACGCTTGACATTTTAATTACAACACTATTTTTCCTGTCAAGACAGCAGCCAGTTCTGCATCATGTCATTTCAACACTTGACTTACCCGCGTCATTATATTATAGTATATAGAGTTGCTAAATTTAGGGTACTTTTCAAATATTCGCAAATGGACACTAATATGAAAAATCAAAGACTTTTGTCGTAACACAAAAAATTTTACAAACTGAAAACGTTACTAGCCACTAGTAGAGCATCAGGTACTAGTAAAGTGTCTGAAACACTAATATTTCTTTTACAAACATATATATGAAGTCTTTCCAGTTTTGCTAAGTGTCTTTTTGGATTTAATGGTGCTGATAAAGCATAAAAAGCACAACGCAACACATCAGAATGTCAGCGGGTGTTAACGAAGAATTCAGTAGCAACAACCACATTTAGCCCTGGCTGATGTGGCTCCTTGGATTGAGTGACGGCCTGCAAACCAAAGGGTTGGTGGTTTGATTCCCAGTCAGGGCACATCCGCGGGGTGCAGGCCAGGATCCCCGTGGGGGGCGCGCGCGAGGCAACCACACATTGATGTTTCTCTCCCACCCTTCCCGCCTCTAAAAATAAATAAATAAAATTCAAAAAAACAAACAACCACACTTAAAGAAACACACAGAACTTGCGCATTCGGGACTACAAATCAGAGTTCCGTGGGGCGGAAAGCAATGACACAGGCACGCCACAGAGGGAGTAAAAGACTGGTTCCTTTGGGTCATATTTAGAAGTTATGAGCATATGTGGGTGTTTCAGGGCCCAATTCTTATTCTCTTCCCAAGACTGGGTCGGTGGAAGCTCTAGCATCTAAAACGATGAAAGGAACTCACGTTGCACAGTATGAACGGAAGAACTCAGTCGCACGAGGAAGAGGCGGAATTCGCTTAATTCTTGTCCTTTATTGGTCACGCATTCAGGAAGCATCACAACCAATGAATCTTTGAAATTTCCGTTAACGTAACGTAAGGGGCGGTGTTGTGCGGCGAGGTACGTAAACTGGCTCTACACAGGCGCAGAGAAGTCAGCCTCCCACAGTTCCTCGAGCTTCCCGCCCCGCCTCTTTCGCTTCCCCTGGGCTATAGCCCGCCTCTCTGTTGCTGACCAATCATCTTCATTTCCCTTTACACGAATACCCAATCAGAGAGGTAGAGGGGAGGAGTTCCGGTCGTCTACTCTGCGCCGCGACTGAGCTCGTGTTCTCTCCCGCGTCAGTTGTGGGGTTATAGCTGAGGTACTTTTCGCAGGGTCGGGCTGGGCGAGTGCCTGGGCTGGACAGGCCTCTCAACGGGCGGCGGCAGTGCGGGTGGGATCTGGAAAGCCGGAGTTGCTGAGCCTCTGGCCCTGAGATTAATGGGGAGGAGCCGGGAAGGACCACGCATAGTGGTTTCTAGTGCCGCAGTCCTAGCCTTGGGTCAAATCCGCACAGTCCTACCCCGAGGGCACCCGCCGCCCCCAGCACTTCCTTTGGGTCATTCTAAATTAAAAATGTAGAGCCCTTCGCCAGGTGTTCAAGGAAAAGTAAGCCAGGACCTTGTTTTCCCCTCCTCCTCCTTCCGCCCCCTCTCATTCTTTCCGGCCCACCCCCTGAGTTTGTTAATTTTCGAGGTCAGAAAGCACGTTTTCAACGGCACAGTACGAACTAGGAGACCAGCCTCTATCTAAAGTACTTTACGTGTGTTATCTCATTTAATCTACATGGCAGTCCAAGGAAGTGCTTGCTATTGTCGTTTTCTCGCGAAGAAATTCATGTTAAAACTAGTCCGCTTGTCTCCAGTTTATCTTTGACAATTTAAATTGAGTGTGGCGTTGGATTTGCGCGGACGTAAAATTACGATGTGGTATACCTTGTAAAATGTTGCTTTTGTTTCCTAACTTGAAATTATTTCAGAATACAGCATACCTGCAAGTAAACCGATTGTTGTTATCGAAGTACAGTGATCTAGTAGACATCAAAGTAGGAGCCACTTACTAAGCTTTGGGAGAATCAGCATCTGTGTCTCAGCTTCTTCAAGTGCTGAATTGAAATCAATACCAACCTTGTCTATTTCCTAGAGGTGTGAGGATCAAATAAGATAATGGATCTAAAATACAAATCACTGATGTTAACTACATGTGACTGTTTATGCTTTTTAAAATCTTTCCTGTAGAGGCTAGACTATCATTTGAACCTAGTACAATAGAATATATAGTATTGGTAGTAACATGCAGCCTAGTATCCCTTAAGCCTATATGCCCCACTTAACTGTATTTTGCTGTGTATAATACGTACTTTTTTGCCCAAATTTTTGATGGAAAAATAAGGATGTGCATTATACATGGGTAGTGCTAATTCAGTATCTATATATGTTTTTAATTTTATGCTTATGCGTTAAAAATCTGACTCTAGAAAGCAGTAATGATATCCGTATGCAAAATAATATCCTGGAATACAATAATCGGTTTTGTTTCTTAATAGAAATAAATAAATAATTGAATTTAAAAAGTAAAATGAAAGGTTTTTCTCCTGAAAGTTTGGGCCAAAAACATGGGTGCACAGTATACATGGAGTGCATTACATATGGCAAAATCCGGTACTACCTGCTTACCTAGGGCTTAGGACAGTATTCCTTGTACACGCAAAAGTCTTGCTTGTCTGCTTTATGTTCTCACATTAGGCAGTTGTAAACAGCATAAAGCAAAAGTAGATCAGCCCACATCGCTGCTTTTGTGAATTCTTTTCTCTCACCTTGTATTGTTATCCATTCAGTTTTTGAGTTGTATTTTGGTTTTAACCTAAAATCATGACTTTTTCCCTGCAACTTCTATTACTGATTACAAATAGGAAGATCATGCTTATTTTCCTGTTCCCAATGATGCTTTAAAGCACTACTTTTTTCATGATTTCTACATATTTAAGACAATTTAATTTACTTGATGTCAAAGGTCATAATTGAAAACAGGAGAAATTCTATATTTCTGAACTGGAGTGCTATTTATATTAATGTAGTTCAGTATTTTAGGGCCAGTTGTGTGCAAATCACTGTTTAGCTGTTGAGAGGGTGTACAGTTCAAATCCACGTTTAAGAAGCGTGAACAGTTCAAACTCATGTTTAAGAAACAAACTCAGATAATGGGTATTTAAGGTAGCCATTTAAGCAGAGACTGTTTCATTGCCCCTAAGGCTAGACTGCGCTATGCTTCATGGAGAACTGGACGTTTCTTCAGATTAATATAATCATTTGTTGCTCTCATGTCTGGGTGGAATTCATAATTCTCAGGAGACAGGATCTGCTGAATTGAGTTTGTTACCATCCACTCGTTAGAATAAGATAATATATGAAATAACCCAGCTCCCAGTAGACATTCAGTATATAATAACTGTTCAGTAAAGGTCTATGCTTTTTTTCTTGCAGTTGGAAGGGGAAAGGGCAAGCAGAAGCACATGTGGGACATTTCTATCGTTCAGGCCTACATATTCTCTTGTCGCATAGTCACACCTAGTTTGTTTGTTTATTATTTTTTAATCCTCACTGGGGGATGTATCGACTGATGTTAGAGAGAGGAAGGGGGAGAGAGAGAAACATTGACAAGTTGCCTCCTATATGTGCCCTGACTTAAAATTGATCCAGTGACCTTTTGGTTTGCAGTCTGGCGTTCAGTCCATGGAGCCACACCAGCTAGGTCCACTGAGTTCCTTGAGCATCCTGATCACCAATGTTTTGAACTTTGCATCTGATAGATTGCTTATCTCAATTTTGTTCTTTTTTTCTGGAGTTTTGTTCTATCATTTGGGCCATATTTGTCTCCGCGTTTTGGCAACCTCCCTGCATTTGTTTCTGTGTATTAGGTAGAGCTGCTCTGACTCCCTGTCATAGTAGTGTGGCCTATTGTAGAAAAGGCAACTGTAAATTGTGTGGAGCAGAGCCTTAGGTAATCGCCAGGGCAGGGCAGCCCACTTCACTGCTTTGTGGCTCAATGTGGGGTAGGGGTTTGGAGGCGACAGTGCCTCTGCCTGGCTTCTGGAGGTTTGCCCGGCACTCATCCTTTTTCCAGTCACTTCACTTTACTTCCTCCCGTATACAACTGGTGTCCTTCCAGCTGTTGCCCTGGTGCTCAGTCTCAGAGGAGGCAGGTCTGTGTAAATTCTAAGTCCCTGTGGCCCCTTTAAGAGGAGTCTTCTGTAAATCTGGCAGTTTCTTCCACTGCTCCAACCCCCGCTGGTTTTTGCAGCCAGAAGTTACAGGTATTTATCTGCCTTGCACTGGAACCCTGGGCTGTGTGGTCTAGCCTGGGGCTGGGTTCCCTTGCTCCCCAGGTATCCCTCCCGATTTGTATCTACCGCAGGTGAATGTGGGACCACCCATTCAGCCACTCCTACTTTGCCACACTGCATCTCTAAGCACCCCCCACCCCCATACACACACATCTCCCCGACTCCTGCCTGTTAGGATGAATGTGGCTTCTTTAAATTCTTGGTTGTTGCACTTCCATATAGCTCAATTTTCTGATGGTTCTGGGTGATATTTATTTTGAAATCTAGTTGTAATTTTCCCATAGTTGTGCAAGGAGGTGAAGCATATTTACCTATGCCTCCATCTTACCACAGAAAAGAATTGACTTTTTTTTAAGTTCTTGAAAAATGGTACTATTTTAGGGTCGCATTATTTCACATTTTTAACATTTGAAATTGGATTCACTTAGCTTTAATAAGTGCAGGTTTTTCTTGGGCTCCACTGATTTTACTGAGTCATTTCAGCTAAATAAATTGTACATGACACAATAATGAGATTTTTTGCAGTATTCTAAATGTTTTAAAGATCAAAAAACTTCATTGTGTGTTCTATACTTTCCAGATTTTCTGGGCTAAATATTAATTGTAACGATACAACTTGAGAAGTATAAAGCATAAAATTGTTGGCAACATATGCTAGAAAGAGCACTTGGAATCAGAGGATTGCTCTGTCTAGACCATGCAAAGTATTTAGCTTTCCCTAGCTTTAGTTAACTTATTTGTAAAATAAGAATAATAGTACATGCCTTCTTTAACTCTCAGAGTTGTGAAAATCAGATGAAATGGCAAATACTGTAGTCCTTTGCAATATGTAATTCTTTCATAAAATAAAGTTATATTAAGTATCTATTGTACCTTAAAAGGATTCAAATTTAGCATTAATTTTGTTGTGGACCTCTCTAATTAATGTGATTTTTTTTTTTAAGCTTTACTACAGTTTGCCTCTTCATAAATTGACTGGATCAAAAAGTGATAAAAATCTCGTCTATCAAATATTTTTTAAATATTTATTGATTTTAGAGAGAGAAAGGGGAGGAGGAACATTGATGTAAGAGAAAAACATCTATTGGTTGCCTCCCACATGTGCCCCAACCAGGGATCAAACCCACAACCTAGGTATGTGCCTTGACTGGGAATCAAACCCCCAACCTTTTGGTGTATAGGGTGACACTCCATCCAACTAAGCCACACCAGCAAGGGCTGTTTATAAAGTATTTTTTGAGTTAATATTAGTGTTAAGTAATATTAGTCTCCAAATTTCATTTTGGCTTTTCTAACAATGCAATTTCATATGAAAATTAAAAGAAACCTCTTCTTCCAAAGACTAATGTTTGGTGTGCTATTATAATGAAAATTATTTTTCCTGATAATTAATTTTAGTCTGTTTATTACAACTGTTATTTCTTGTACATGTTCCTTTGTGTTAGTATGTGTACTAAGATAAGTGACTGTCTCCATTCTTATGGCCATTCATCCTGATCACTATTACTTTTTATTGGCTTTTGAAAAAAGAATTTCATCATTCCTTGAATTGCAGCAGAGCTAGTGGTTAAGAGCAGATTCTTCAACTAAACTGCCCATATTTAGTCCTGGCTCTAATTATTAGCTTTGTGATCTTGAGCTGGTTATATTTAACCATTCCATGCTTCAATTTCCTATTTGTGAAAATGGGATAATTATAAGTACTTCATAGGATGTTACGAGAATAAGTATTTGTGAGGTGTTAAAACAGTTCCTGACACTGTTAAATAACTTCTTTCCTTGTTGATTTTATTCAGTATCACTCGTCAAGAATTAATGTGAAATAATAGCTAGAAGAGAAAAAGCTGTAGGTGATGAAATATTTTAAATTTATTTTATCTCATAGCTGATATTATTTTAAATCTTTCTTTAAATCTGTACACATTTGGTACAGGCAACCAAAATTCGCACTGGGCTTGACATCATTGGTATTGCCATCATCTTAAAAAATTTTTTCTTAGTGTTAAGTTTTCACATGTATATGCTTTAAATATTTTAACTCTATATTGCTTGGTTTCTCGATTAATGATGATTCATTTCAGTTAGTGGAAATAACACCATTTTACATTGGAATGGCCTTTTTAAAAAGCTTTGTAAAATATGTGCTTTATATCACTTGAGAGTCAGTGTAAGAAAGCATTTAAGAGTGTGTGCTCTTGAATTATGTTTGAGTTCCAGTTCCTACTATGCATTTGTGAGACAAACAACCTTTGACAAATCACACACCTTTTCTAAGCCTCCCTTTTCTAATTATAAAATGGGGGAAGTAAATGTACCTACCATATAGGGTTGTCCAGAATGTTAAATAAGATATAATGCATATAAAGCAGTTAGAACAGTGCCTGGCATATAGCGAACATTTAGTGTATCTTAGTTACTGTTATGTCATTGGTGCACACAAAAGAACCAATAAATAGAAAAAGTGGAAATATGAGGAAACCAAGATTCAAATTGGATCTGTGATTTACTGTAGGTCATGTGCAAAGGAAAAAAAAGTAAGCTTCCTCACTCTAGTGTTGATCTTTCCCTTTAAAAACACTGCTTCCTTTTCTGTAGTAACACCTCTTTAGCTTACTCAGTGACGGAGTTCATCCCAGACACAGGTTCCTTTGTTTCCTATTGTGCTTCCATTTCTTGGCTGTCTTTGTTAGAATACACATTTTATCCTTGGTTCTGATTCTGTCAAAGCCCTTCCCTTTTTTCTTGAACCCTTCCTTTAGCCCCTGTATCACTCAGACCTAAAGTTGTTAGCATGTATCACAAGCATCTCTTTTCAAAAGAAGATATTGAAGCTAAACTTTTATAGTGATTAATTTTTTAAGTTGTGATTATATATATATGTATACACACACACACATACATATTTTTTAAGATTTTATTTATTTATTTTTAGATGGGAAGGGAGGGAAAGAGGAAAACATCAATGTGTGGTTGCCTCTCACGTGCCCCCTACAGGGAACCTGGCCTGCAACCGAGGCATGTGCCCTGACTGGGAGTTGAACCAACGATGCTTTGGATCACAGGCCAGCAGTCAATCCACTGAGCCACACCAGCCAGAGCTAAGTTGTGATTTTTATTGGCCTGTCATTCATTTGTATTTAATATAGCACTAAATTATTTTTATTTTTTTCTCTACAAACTTTTCCCTTTTTTCACTGCGAATGTAAAATCAAATTGAAGTTTTTCTTAGAAACTAAGGAGTTTGAGAATCACACAAATCCTCTGAGCCATTCTAAAAATAGGAAGAATACAATGTATGAATCATTGGCTTATTTTTGAAAATCTTGAATGATTAAATTGTGGATGTATCTTTCTTGGCATCAAAAATGTGGTTTATGTCGTACAAGGGACATTATGCATTATTTGCA
The DNA here is from genome assembly GCA_007922815.1 of Macrotus californicus. Classification (NCBI taxonomy): domain Eukaryota; kingdom Metazoa; phylum Chordata; class Mammalia; order Chiroptera; family Phyllostomidae; genus Macrotus; species Macrotus californicus. The sequence goes on along the minus strand of VMDR010004979.1, from coordinate 30,751 downwards.
GAAAATTTTAGATACTGTGATCCTATCATGTATTTTCTGAAGAAAGCATTTTGAACATATTTTTTACTTCTGGAATTTGTATGTATAGGACTAGTTGTTAAATTACATTCAAACCAGCAAGTGTTTATTGAATGCTTTCTGCAGATAGGGTACTGTGTAATACGATAAGGTGATGTTCCCAAATCGTAACCCTTTCCTTAGCTTCCCTCAGTTACGCCTTCATGGTGTAACAGAACCATTCGCTTCTATTGCTCTGGGTTCTATTGCCCACCACCAGTAAGAACCATGACTCCCAATGCCAGAGTCTTATGAAAAGGAAAGGAACTCTTCAAAAGTTATTCAGGTTTAGAATGACGGAATTCTGCTGTTAAATTCCACTCCCTTTAGAAACCAAAGAAACACCCACAAAAAAAGTCCTGCCTCCCCTTGCCAAACCAGGCCAGTCAGAGGTACTGTACGTCTCTTAGGAAAAGACATAGAAGTCTGTAGCTTAGCTGGGCAGATTCCCATCTGTATTCTGGCTTCTTCCACTCATCTGTGCTTGGCTGTGCTCCTGTTCTTAATCCAAAACTGCATCCTATGGTGGGCCACTGGGGGTCCTTCTGCCTCCTTTCAAACCATGTGGCCAAGACCCTGCAAGGCTGGTACATCTGGCTTTTCTGCTCTTTTCTAAACTGTGTGGTCAAAAGCACATGGCTGTCCCACACTTGGGTTTAAATCCCAGCACAGATCTTCCTCCGTAACCCCATTTCCGACTCCTCCCACGCTGGGTTACATCTGCTCTTCCCCTGATCTGCACTTCTCAGCTGCCATTGTTAGTCTGGGCAGGCCTGGCCCTGTGCTGTAGGAGCCAGCTCCAAGCCTCTCACGCAAGCCCCTCGGGCTATATCACAAGTCAGAGTCAAGCCCAACTCCCACGCACAGCTACTTAACATTACTTAAACACTGGCCAAGTTCTTTAGGTATGCAAAGTAACTCTTAGTGGCCCTGCTCGGCTTCCCCTTCTCCCAGCCAGGTTAGTGGCAGTACTTCCCCATTTTGGGGGCTCTTTCCATGACTTTAGGAAGTTAGAGTGAATTAACCTCAAAGCTGTGGTTATGGATGTTTCATCAGTGTTGGTATTAATCAATTTATTTATGTAGGAGCTTTGATTTCTTCAGAAAAGGGATTGCTGCTTCTCAGGCTGAGAGAGAGAGAGAGAGAGAGAGTGTGTGTGTGTGTGTGTGACATTGTTTTGTAGTATGTGCAGTTCCTTTGTATTTTTTTTCTTCCTGTATTGAGTTTGTCTTGTATGTGTTTGTAAGTTTATACACTCCAGGCGAAGTAGAATTTCATGAGGTAGGCCAGTAGTAGATTGATTTTAGAGAATAGAGAATTGGAGAACATGGTTCCTGTCTGTAAGAAGTTTATACCTGGCCCTGGTCGTGTAGCTCAGTTGTTCAGTGTTGTCCTGATAACTGAAGGTTGCGGGTTTGATCCCTGGTCAGGGCACATAAAAGAAAGCAACCAATGAATGCATAAATAAGTGGAACTGTGTATCAATATTTTTTTCTCTCTCTCTAAAAATCAATAATTTAAAAAAGTTTATGTTCTACAGTGGGGA
>VMDR010004979.1:0-29048 GCA_007922815.1 Macrotus californicus | reverse complement strand
ATTCAAATATTCAGGTGTCTGCAGCCCATGCGGAAACAACAAAATAATGTATATGATACTTAATAGAAATTAAGCATTTCATTTAGGAACAATTTGTATTTGTGAAGTCATATATTGCTTTCATTTTCCATTTAGTGTCCATGCTGAATGTCAGTACTTTTTACAACATGAAAGTATTTTCTAAGAACAAAATGTACATGATATTTCTCTTATGGGCAGTAAGACACTCTGCTATTTTTGCCATCATTGTCCAGGAATCAGTTAGATGTTAGATTAAGTGTTTCCTGTTTTGCTCTGTGTCAGGCAAGTAGGAAGTTTTACAGTTACAGATAAGAGGTAATGAGGGTAATGTGCCCTCATTGGGGCACGCCCAGTCAGATCTTTTCAAGTGAGTTTTATTTCTTCTAAACTCTAAGGGTCTCCATAAGACTTGCAAACAGTGGAGAAATGGTCAGCAGTAGCTGGTCCCCAGCTTACCCCATCAACCTATTTCTAAGGTCCCCCTGTGTCTGACTTTCCAGTGAGCTGCCAGCAGCACCACCTTGGCTCACTTTCCCATAACACTTCTAGAGAGCCAAAGCAGCCCTGCTTAGGCTGTCTTCTGTTACTTCTGTGATAGGCCCTTCCTTGTTTCACTGTCCCTGGCTTTAATAAACATACTCTCAAAATAAAAAAAAAATAAAAAAAAGAGGAAGACAAACTGGAGGGTAGTGGCAGAAGAAACAGTGAGGAGATAGATGTGAAGGGTGATTTTCAAGGTGGGATTTATAAGCTTAGTTGAATCTTGTTCCTCACCTCCCTTTAATCAGTAGATGACAGACTTTGAGCCTAGAAGATGAAAAGTTTGTGCAGTTAAATGAAGAATTCAGATATTTGAGTTATATTTTGGGTATATTTAATTTGAAGTTTTGGCAGCAAGTTTAGAGGTAGGGATTTAGGGAGACATTAGAAATATGGGATTGGAGTTTTGGAGAAAGATCAGGGCTGAGGATAAAATCTGTGAGTTAATAGAGGTAGTAATTTATGAGTACACATAGAAGAAGAAAGGAAAAGAACAACTAAGAAAAATGCAATTCAATCTCAATTACCATGGTTAATAGAAGAAATTTAAATAATTACTAAGTTAAAGCATCTTTCTGTTTAGAAACTTTGTAGTCCTGGATGATTTTTTGTGTTCTCTAATTTTTGGACCTATTGCTAGGTGGCAGTAGTAATCAATGCCAAGGGCAAGGCAAGCAATTTAAAGAGAGTGATTGCTTAAGTCTAAGCCAAGCATTTTTGTATGTTTGGTAAAGTTACAATTGGCAGTACATTATTTCTAGTCCTTTTTAACCTTTACATCAGTTATGTAAAGTGTGAAATTCTTTTTTTCTGAATATTGGATGTTTACGGAATGGTTCAAAATTTAACACCTTTTGTTGGTTACAACTTTGAGATCAGGATCTCAGATCAGAGGTGGTGTGTCCTATTTAATCTTTACATGAGTATAAAACTATAAATATTTATGTTTAATAATTTTACTGCTGTTTTGATTTCTGTTTCAGCAGATCCTTTTTGCGTATTCACCTAGTTTGGAGCATTAAATAGTAAATCTACTTCAAAATGTAAAAGTGTATTTAGCTATCAAGTTACAAATATTTATAAAATATTCCCTTACCGTATGAGAGAGATGTTGACATTATAAGCTCTCCAGTATGTGGAAGCCTCATTCTGCCTTTAATCTTATTTCAGTCACTGGTTATCAATGGGAATACAATTATTAATATGTTGAAGTGACTTTTATTTTGTGACAATTTGGGAAAATATTTTGTTCTATGAATTCACTTTGGATGTATCTAGTCTTCCTATCCCCAGTATAAATTTGTTTGTGTGTGTGTGTATGTGTATTTATCTGTTATCATGGTTAGCAGCATGGGATATATGTTTATTATAGATATGTATTAGGTTTTATGTCTAATAGTTTATTCTACAAGTTTATTATCTCACACTATTGTATTTCTTTGAAATTCTCTATGCAGCACTTTTTTTTTTTTTTGGTGCTAGGCATTCTTAGCGTTTAACATGTACCAATTAATTTATTCATTATAAGTACCCTGTGAGGCTGGAACTGTTATCCCCTGCTTCAAAGAATTGGAAGCTGAAACACATAGCTTATAAAGGCAAGATTTTAACCCTAGCACTCTGGCTCTGTACCCATTTTCTTAACTACCATGAAATACCTATTTTTCTAAGTCACAGTATTCTCATCTAAGAAGCAGGAATAAAATAAAAACCCTCATTTTAGGGCTATTTAGGGTTAAATGAAGCAGTGCATTTGAAGAGACTGATTTGGAACCTAAATATTAACAATCAGTTAATATTAGCTCTTGTTTGGCTACATTTTGGCTCTCTTCTAGTTGGGTTTTGTTTTTGGTCTCTATAATATTTTATTCTTCTTATACTCACTCTTTATACAGTGGTGGTCCTGGGTTTCATTCTTGACCTGCTGTTCTATATCATTCTGTATAATTCCCCTTCAGGAGGTTCATCCACTTTTCTAGTTTTTAACTACTGCCTAATTCCTATAGTCTGATGACCCAGTCCCATACTTCCGTCCCTCCCCTCTGTGAGCTGTATACTAATGTATCCAAGTGTGTGCTGTACATCTGTCCTTGGCTACTCACTCACATTTCTCAGGCTTGTTATGGATAAAAGTGTGAAAGAATTTTAAATCTAAAATGGAACTGAAGGATAAGAGGTAGAGAATCTCATACACGTGTCCTCATAAAAAGGAAAGATTGACTGGGCCCTGGCTAGTGTGACTCAGTGGATTGAGCACCAGCCTGCAAACCAAAGGGTCACCTATTCGATTCCCAGTCAGGGCACATGGCTGGGTTGCAGGCCAGGCCCCCAGTAGGGGGTGTACGAGGGGCAACCACACATTGATGTTTCTCTCCCTTTCTTCCATTCTTCTCTTCCATCTAAAAATAAATAAGTAAAATCTTTTTAAAAAGTGAAAAACTGAAAGATTGATTTCCTGTAAATGTCTAATTTATAGAAGATTGAAGCTTTTCCTCTGACCACTGAGCATCTGCCAAGAATGTCTCTCCATCTTTGAACTAATGAACTCACTACATGGCCTTTGACTGAACTTTCCCCTTTTTTACTTCTTGCTCATAAAAGCAACCAGACATCATCAGTCTTGCTTGTAGCTCTCTGTGGTTTGCTTGTCCAGAATTATGATTTCTCTGCTATTCCTGAATAAACTCAATTTCTGGTTACTTGAGCTTGTTTTAGTTTACTTTTTTTTTTTTTTTGGATCGACATTACCTTATGTCGGAGGTGGGATCTGAAAGAGCCGACCACCAAGGAATGACAATCTGGAATTGAGCGAGGTACTCACACTTGAACCCTTTGTGTTCTTTACTTCCACAAGTCACCATAACTATTGGCTTGGTAAGTCTCTTCTCAGTTTTGAGCTTCCTCCTTTTGGTCAAGGTCTGGGACTTTATTTCAGTTCTGGATAGAGACAAATTGTCCTTCTGGTGAGTACTCTTTGTTTCTGATAATGGGATCCCAATCATCTGAATGTTCTAAGGGTACCCCTCTTTGGGAGACTCTGGCCAGTTAGGTTAAAAAATTACACTTGTTCTTTCTCATGCTCATTTCTAACTAAATGGACCAATTTTACAAAGGATAACTTAGAACTCTTAATGGTTATATGGAGAACCTTTGATGTCCTCAAACTTGTTTTTCTCTAAACTAAGAAGACTGTGGCTACAAAATTAAACAATCCAAATGGGATAGTTATTTGAATTTGTATGTAGAGGCTTGTAAACGTATTTTAGGATTTTAAATTGCTTCCTTAGAACATACTCTTTCCAAAAAGACTAAACCAAATAAACAACTAAATATAGGTTAAAAAAAGCCACAGGCCTCTTTGTGCTAACCAAGATCCCTCCTAACCTTATTGTTCTACCTCCTTTGTTATCCCTCTTTGCCTCCTCTAACTAAAGTGCCTTTTAATCCCTTCCCTCTATCTGCACTTTTTCTCCTATTACATAAATATCACCAACCAAGCTCATTAAAATTTTCCCTTTCAAAATTAGACCTTCTGAGGATCCCACTAAGCCACCCTAGATTTTCTATATCCTATAAACACAGGCTGAAGTTACAAATGTAATTAAATATTTTCTGAAGGATCCCCATAGATTTGCTGAAAAATTCAATATTGTAACCCTAATTTACCAACTGGGTCTCTAATCTGTATCAATTAATCCACATTTAATCCAACGCTGAATTGAAACTGCTGGTTAAAAAAACCTTGAACAATCTCTAGGTTTTAAACTAAAAGAACCACCATCCCTTTTTATATGATCAAGCTTGTGGTATGGTCAAAAGGTACATGAAGTGATTCTTAGAGCCTTTTCCAAACCTGTGGACTGGAATAAAGTTCAGGCAGGTGTCCAAAACCTGCCTAATCTAGCCATATGGCTTTTTATAGCAAATTCAAAATTGTTTTCAAAGACAATTCTGGAATCCTTGTAGATATTGAATCTACCCACATAGGTTTTAATTACATTTTCATAAATGGCCTAAAGGACTTCTAATCTTGTCAATCTGGCTGATCAGTTAGCTTGTACCCTAGAAGATGACATCAGAAAAAGGACAACTAAAAAGGAAAGGGGCTTCTGGCCGAGATGGAAGTGTAGGTAGATACTCTTCACTCCCTCACACAACCAAAAGAAGGAAAACAGCCAATTTAAAAACCAACCAGAACTACTAGAAAATTGAACTTTATGGTAGTCCGACAGCCAAGGAATTAAAGAAGAAACATTCATCTAGATGGGTAGGAGGGGTGGAAATAGACAGCTGGGGTGGAGAGGATGCACAGCAAAGTAGTGGCTGGTGGCCAGGGGTAGGTATGAGGCAGCATTGGGTGGACTGGGTAGGTTCCCCATTTGCATGCGGATAGACCAGGAGAACAACCATGGAGTGAGACAGATCGTGCAACCCAGGGTTCCAGCATGGGAAGATAAACCCTCAGAACCTCTGACTGTAAAAACCTGTGGAGGTTGCAGTGGAAGAAACTGCCAGTTTCACAGGACGGTCTGTTGGAGGGGCCCATGGGGTCCTAGAATATATACAAGCCCACCCAGGTTGGAATCAACACCAGGATAGCACCTGAAAGGGTACAGTTTGCTTGGGGGAAGTGGGGGAAGTGACTGAAAACAGTGTGAGAGCCCAGCAAGAGGCATTGTTCCCCTTCTGACCCCTTCCCCCACATACAGCGTCACAACTCAGTGAAGTGGGTTGCTTTACCCTAGCGGATACCTAAGCCTCCACCCCTTACGTAACAAGTGTGCCAAGACAAAGAAATATGGCCCAAATGAAAGAGCAGATCAAGACTCCAGGAAAAGAACTAAGCATGAGGAGACTTCTGGCGAAGATGGAGACGTAGGTAGATACACTTTGCTTCCTCGCACAACTAAAAGGGCAACAACAAACTTAAAAACAACTGGAACTGCCAGAAAATTGAGCTGTATGTAAGTCTGACAACCAAAGAGTTAAAAAAGAAACATTCATCCAGACTGCTAGGAGGGGCGGACATGGACAGCCAGGGCAGAGAGAATGGGTGGCAAGGCGGCGACTGGTGGACCAGGTGGTTTCGCATTCAAGTGCGGATAAACCAGGAGGAACAACTAGGGAGAGCGAGACCGAGCAACCCAGGGTTTCAGCATGGGAAAAGACAGGCTCAAAACCCCTGGCTGTAAAACTGTAGGGGTTGCAGCAGTGGGAGAAACTCCCAGCCTCATAGGAGAGTTCACTGGAGAGATCCACAGGGTCCTAGAATGTACACAAACCCACCTACCCGGAATCAGCACCAGAAGGGCCCAATTTGCTTATGGGTAGCGGGAGAAGTGACTGAAAGCAGAGAGAGAGCTGAGCAAGTGGACTTGTTTCGTCTCTGATCCCTCCCCCACATACAGCACCACAATGCAGCCAAGTGGGTTGCCCCACCCTGGCAATACCTAAGCTCTGCCCATTACAATGTAACAGGTAGTCCACAACCAAATGTGGCCCAAATGAAAACAGATCAAAAGCCCAGAAAAAGAACTAAGTGAGGAGATAGCCAACCTATCAGATTCAGTGCTCAAAACACTGATAATCAGGATGCTCACAGAAATGATTGATTATGGCCACAAAGTAAAGAAGTGAAAGCTATTCAAAGTGAAATAAAAATATACAGGGAACAAACAGTGAAGGGAAGGAAACCAGGATTCAATTAAATAATTTGGAACAAAAGGGAGAAGTAAATATTCAACTAGAACAGAATGAAAAAATGAGAATTTTAAAAAATTAGAGGCTTAGGAACCTCTGGGGCAACTTTAAACATTCTAACATCTGAATTCTAGCAGTGCCAGAAGAAGAGGGAGAGCAAGAAATTGAAAACTTACTTGAACAAATAATGAAGGACAACTTTCCCAATCTAGCAAAGGAAATAGACTTCCAGGAAGCTCAGAGAGTCCCAAAGAAATTGGACCCAAGGAGGAACACACCAAGATACATCATATTAAACTACCCAAGATTAATGATAAGGAGAGAATTTTAAAAGCAAGAGAAAAGGAGACAGTTAAACAGGAATTCCCATAAGACTATTAGCTGATTTCTCGGAAGAAACTTTGCAGGCAAGAAGGAGCTAGAAAGTATTCCAAGTCATGAAAGGCAAGGATCTATATCCAAGATTGTTTTATCCAGCAAAGCTATCATTTAGAATGGAAGGGCAGATAAAGTGCTTCCCAGACAAGGTCAAGTTAAAGGAGTTCATCATCACCAAGCCCTTATTGTATGAAATGTTAAAGGGACTTACCTAAGAAAAATAAGATGATCGAAATTATGAACAGTAAAATGACAACAAACTCACAACTATCAACAACTGAACCTAAAAAACAAAAACGAACTAAGCAAACAACTAGAATAGGAACAGAATCACAGAAATGGAGATCACATGAGGGTTATCGGGGGAGGGGGTAGTATGGGGGAAAAGGTACAGGGAATAAGAAGCATAATTTGTAGGTACACAATAGACAAGGGGAAGTTAAGAACAGTATAGGAAATGGAGAAGCCAAAGAACTTATATGTATGACCCATTGACATGAACTAAGGGGCAATAATGCTGGAGAGAATGGGGGTACTGGGCGGAGAGAGATTAAGGGGAGGAAAAAAGTGGAACAACTGTAATAGCGTAATCAGTAAAGTATACTAAAAAAAAAAAAGACTAAGATTTCAAATCTCACTCCACAGCAAATCTGTCCTACAGGACTATGTCATTGCAAAAAATCTGGCCATATGCTATGAATGGAAATCCAAATAGTTGTAACTGCCCAAGAACCAACAGCCAAATTCACCCCATTATGGGACCAGAGGACACAAAGGGTCTGTTTACCATTCTGCCATTCAATAGACTGAAGGAAACTATTCATTAGATTGGGGATGAATTCCTTACAGTATTAACTGACATGGGAGCGACTTTATCAGTGCTCAACCCCACTGCAATTAAATAATCCCTTAGAGTATTGCATGTGTGTAGATAGTGGAGGTCTTAAATAAACTACAATATGTCCCTATTTCTCAGCTCCTATCTTTTTTGTCTGGGACCTTTGCAAGGCAAACACCCCTTTCTCTTCAGTGATTTGGCTCCCATACATTTATTAGGATGAGATTTCTTGGTGAACTCTAATGCTATTTTTTTTTTTCCTTTAAGGCGGAAATAGCCCTTGAGTTTGAATCTAACACTCAAGAAAATTCAACCCCTTTTGCCTTTACTTGGTGTTGTGCAAACCAAGGAAGTTCAAAATTTGGACTCATCCCCAGTTAAATCTGGACCCCTTACTTTTTGGGCAAAATCCTCAACAGATGTAGGCAGAATTCATAGTGCCCCTTACATTAAGATCCAAATTGATCCCTCAGAACCTTTCTCAAGAATAAACCAATACTCTATATAAATAAAGCTTATAGAGCTTATACAGTCTATTTTAGAAAACCGTAAGGCCCAAAGACTTATCCCTTGCACTTGTCTTTGTAAGACCCCTATTTTGCCTGTAAAAAAGTCCAATGGCCAAGGATGGGGATTTGTCCAAGACGTTTGGACAATAAAGTAATAACTAATTCCTACATGCTATTGACATCCATCCCTACTGAAAACACCATTTTCACTCTGGTCAGCTTATGCAATGAGTATTTTAGTATCCCCGTTGATGGAGATAGTCAATATGTGTTTGCCTTTGTTTGGGAAGGACAACGATGTACCTGGACAGTCAACCTCAGGGCTTTAATGACAGCCCTTCTCAAAAGTTTTAAAAGCTGACTTGACGTGAAAATTTTTAGAGGCTCCACCTTACTATATAATATATGGATAATTCTTTGCTTGCCCTCCCAAGATGACACACAAACAACACACAGACAGAAACAAAAACAGTATTCATCTCTTGAAATCTTAGCCATTAAGGGAAACAAGGTCTTGAAGGAGAAATTAAAACTTGTCCAAACTTGGGTCCAGTGTTTAGGATATTCAATCACAGAACAGGGATTAAACCTAGATTCTGATAGGCTTTAAGGCATTTTTAAACTCTCCTAATCTCCACACCTAACATCAGTTTCTTGCACTACTGGTTAGTGCAAAGATTCCAAATTTCTTCTAATGGCTTAGCCCCCATATGCCTTACTAAAGAACACTAGACCTGACTCCATTGTTTGGGGTGACCAAGATAGCTTGGCCTTTAGGACCTTGAAGGAAAACTTAATAAATCCACCTCCTCTAAATTATCAGCTGTCCTTTTCCCTTTTCATACATGAGAAGGAGCTGAATGCCCTCGGAGTATTTACCCAAAACATGGGGGCTATCACCCACCTCTAGGTTACTATAGCAAACGGACTCAGTGGCCCAAGGATATCCCCCGTGCCTTAAACCTGTTCCTGCTACTGCTACTTTTTCGTATAGGCTACCGGAGAGATGGGATCCTCCTTGACCATCTTAGTCGAGGCTTCCTTCAATCTGTGCCACACTCAATATTTTTTCGAAAGCCAAGCCACCTTACTGGCTATGCAATTCTCTTCCTAACCCCTTATTTCGTTCTTTGATCACTGTAACAATCTCGGCTCTGCTACCTTTCCTTCCTCTTACACTGAAAAAATTTCTCCTGACACTCTGACTGATGGATCACCTGTTGAGCTCTTGTGATAGCTTACATGAAACCCTCTTGGCAAATGCTGATCTTTCTTGGTTGACTGATGGCTCTTACCTAAAAAACAAGAATGGTAAATTTTGTACTGGGTATACAATATAGACCACTTTTAAGGTCATAGAGGCTGCACCCTTCCTTAGGTCACTTCAACCCAATAAACTGAGTTATAGGCCTTCACTCAAGTATGTTTTTTAGCTGAAGGCTAGACAGCAAACGTCTATACTGATAGTCTTGTCTATGTGCCTTTGAAGGGGTCTATGATTTTGGAATGTTAGAGAAACAGTGGGGTTTTCTGACTTCCACTGGAGATAATATTAAGAACAGCCCTTACATCCAAAATGTGTTGGATTGTCAGACTGCTGCCACTAGCTTTAGCTGTCATTGAAGTCCTTGGACATTCCAAGTCTGATTCTCTGGAAGCCAAAGGAAGCCATCTTGACAATTTGTCTGCAAAAAACATCTCCCTAATGAAATCCATAGACCAAACCTTTGTCATAGTCCAAAAAGGCTGCCTCTTCTGGGAAAGTCCTAATGAAATAACCAGAGAAATACAACAGCTGGCCTCTGAAAGAGAAAAACAAAATTGGAAATCTAAAGGCTATTGGTATGAAGAAAAGGGACTATGATCCAAGCCCAATAATAAGCTGATTTAGCCAAAAAAATCCAAAAGTTCCTTTTGTTCACTGAGAAAATAGTTACATTTATGAATCAATATTGGTTGGGAAATATTGGCAAGGCCACAAAAAGCACATATCTTGTATGTTTCGCCTTTCTTAAATTCAACCTAGGGAAGCCTATTTGCTCTGCCTCAGGATACTTGATTTACCCAGTGGACCATTTGAGGTCTGCCAGAAAGCTTTCATACATTACCGTCATCTCATGGTTAGAAATATGTTCTAGTAAAGGTTTGCATATTTCCACATTGGACTGAAGCATTTCCATGTAGGAAGTCAATTGCCTGTTCACTAACTAAAGTCACATTGGGGTCCCCCCTCCACCAGAACTCCACAGTGACTGGGAACCCATTACACTGGACAGGTACTTCGACTAGTCTCTGCTCTCTGGTCAGTTCTGCAATATTTCCACTGTACTTAACATCCTCAGTCTTCAGGACTGGTTGGACATACAACTGAAATTACTAAGACTCACTTGGCTAAAATAGTTGAAACCCTCCAAATAGGCTGGGCAAAAGTACTACATTGGTTCTAAATCTTAGATCTGCTTTATTTGGGATTCATAAGCTCTCACCTTTTGAAATAATTATAGGACAGCCAATATATTTAGTCCCTTCTTCCTTTGACTCAAAACTAAAACGAGGACATTGCAGTTTTTCAAAGATCTAACTAATTCTATTGAGAATAATTGGTAGAACAATCTGTCCATAGCATTCTTCTGGGAGATGATGTCAAACACCACACTATAGCCTGGAGACTTTGTCTATAATAGGAAAAGGCATCTCTGTAAAGACTTCCTGCAGCCTTGTTGGAAGGGGTTACTGACTAACCTCTGTACTGCCAAACTTAAAGAGATTGACTCTTGGATTTGTGTGTCTATTTAAAAAAGGCCCCAAACCTGAATGGACCTATACCCCAACTGTGACTTAAAACTAAAAATTTCTAAGAACGAAAGCAGATGACAGGAAATAGATACCTTTCCTAAGATATCTGGACCAGGCCTATATTACCTCCCACTTTTCCCCATTCTATATCACCCAATCAAGTCATGCTGCTTAAAATTCTGATGTTTCTGTTCTTGGCTTTCTTGCTACTCTCTAGTTAAGATATAGTTAAGATCTTGTATAAATTATCTAATTCGACCAACCTTACTGATAGATGGATTTGTGCCAGAGCTTATAACTCTCCTGATGCACCTGAGCTGGTAATCTGACCTTAGAAATTCCTTAGAAAATGGTGAAAGCTGTCTGGCAGAGATGTAGGATTTTCTTTTGGTACCTTTGAAACCATATATATTCTCTCTTCTGGTAAAATTGCACCAGACGTTACAGCATTCAACTGGGTGCCTCCCTCCCGGGAAGAAGTATCCTTCACTCTAGACTTGACTCTTACGCTTTGTGACACTTTTGGTCTGGGCATTTCATGCTGACACATATTTGAGTACTGCAGTACCATGGAGTAGATGGCACTCTCATGGTGGAAGCCAGTTTGTTCTCTTTGTCTTTTTCTTTTTTCTCCTCCTTGAATTTCTTCCCAAATTATTCCTTAGCCCCATTGCTAGGCTTGGGAATGGGCACAGCTCCCTGTAGAGTTCCCACACAGCTGGCCACACCATAAGTCAGGGGCAAATTGGAGCTGCGGGAAAGAGCTGCAGCTTGTACTTCTTCAGTTAGAGCCTGAAGCTGGAGAAGCTGGTTTAGCAAGTGCCACCATCTTTTGGTTTAAAAAATTTGTCCTTAAGACCAGCAATTTCATCACAAATAGTATTTGCAAATACCATAGCTTTGGTGGCTTTACACAGCCACAAGTACTTCAGGAGCTTTTTCATCCTGGCCTTGTGGTACTGCAACCAGGCCAGGGGCAAGGGCAGTAGGGTGCTGACGTTGGTGGTCTGCATGGAGAAACTGGTTCCTGAGGAACCAACCTCTCTAGAATGTTCTCAAGGCATGCAGCTGGGCCAGAAATCCCACACTAGAGCCCAGGGACTCCCTGCACTTTTCTCTGTCTGTCGCTGAATAACCCGCAAGGAAATTTTTTTCTAAAGATTTTATTTATTTATTTCCAGAGAGAGGGGAAGGGAGGGAGAAAGAGAGGTAGAGAAACATTAGTGTGTGGTTGCCTCTTGTGTTCTCCCAACTGGGGACCTGGCCCACAACCCAGTCACGTGCCCTGACTGGGAATCGAACCAGCGACCTTTTGGTTCACAGGCCGGCACTCAATCCACTGAGCCACTCCAACAAAGGCTCAAGGAAATTTTTAAAAGGAAGAAAGTCTTACATTTACTCTCATGTTTAACATTTCCAGTATTCTTTCCAATACTCTTTCCTACTGCCTGAATAACTATCTTTAACATTTCTTGTTTTGCAGATCCACTGGCAGTGATTCTTATCAGCTTTTGCTTGTATGATTGTTCTTTTTTTATCCTGTTTTTTGAAAGATATTTTTGCTTGGTGCAGAGCTTTGTGTTGACAGGTTTTTCTGTCCTTTCAGTGCTTTAAAAATGCTATTCCTTGTATGCTAACTTGCATAGTTTTTCTTTACCTATTAGCAGTCACTCCCAGTTTCCCCCATACATTCACCCTACTCCCTGCCTCTGGCAACCATTTGTCTTTCTGTCACTATAGATTTGCCTATTCCAGACATTTTATATAAGTAGAATCATACAATATGTGGTCTTTTGCGTATGGCTTCTTTCACTTAGCATAATATTTTCAAGTTTCATCTACATTACAGTATGTGACAGTGCTTTATCTCTTTTTTATGGCAGAATTATATTCCGTTATCTGGATATGCCAGGCAGTTGGATTGCCTGGCATTGTCTGGATTGTTTTATACACTTATTAGTTAAGAACTTTTGAGTTATTTCAATTTTTTTGCTGTTATGAATAATACTATTCTGAACATTAGTGTACAGAGGTTTGCATTAGCATGTTTAACTTGATGAGATTGCCAGACTGTTTTCCACAGAGGATGCTTACATTTTACATTCCCACCAGCATTGTATAAGGTTCAAATTTCTTTACATTCTTAGAGCCAACCCTTGTTTTATTTTGGTTTAGGTTTTTAAATATATTTTATTGATTATGCTATTATAGTCCCAGTTTTTCCCTTTGCCCTCCTCCACCCAGTATATCCCCCCTTCCCTCCAGCAAACCACCCCCCTTAGTTCATGTCTGTGGGTCATGCATATAAGTTCCTTGGCTAATTCATTTCCTATACTGTTCTTAACATACCCCTGTCTATTTTGTACCTACCAATTTGTACTTCTTAATTCCTGCACCTTTTCCCCCATTCTCTCCCTTCCTTCTCCCAACTGATAACTGTCCAGATGATCTCTGTATCTATGATTCTGTTTCTGTTCTACTTGTTTGCTTAGTTTGTTTTTACATTCAATTGATAGTTATGAATTTATTGTCATTTTAATGTTCATAGCTTTGCTCTTCTTTTTCTGAAATAAATCCCTTTAACATTTCATATAATAATGGCTTGGTGATGATTAACTCTTTTAGCTTTATCTTGTCTGGGAAGTACTTCATCTGCCCTTCCATTCTGAATGTTAGCTTTGTTGGATAGATTAATATAGGTTGTAGGTCCTTGCTTTTCATCACTTTGAATACTTCTTGCTCGCAAAGTTTCTTTTGAGAAATCAGATGACAGTCTTATGGGAATTCCTTTGTAGGTAAGGACTTCTATGTCTGTTTCTTTCAACACATTAGGGAAGTTTTCTTTATTATTTTTTCAAATAAGTTTTCAATTTCTCACTCTTTCTCTTTTCCTTCTGGCACTCCTATGATTCGAATGTTGGTACTTTTGAAGATGTCCCAGCGGCTCCTTAGCCTGTCCTTGCTTTTTTGGACTCTTTTTTCTTCTTGCTGTTCTGATTGAATGGTTTTTTTTCTTCCTTATGTTCCAAATCATTGATTTGATTCTTGGTTTCATCCCCTCCACTGTTGGTTCCCTATAAATTTTTCTTACTTCACTGAATATAACCTTCGT
Organism: Macrotus californicus; assembly: GCA_007922815.1. Lineage (NCBI taxonomy): Eukaryota > Metazoa > Chordata > Mammalia > Chiroptera > Phyllostomidae > Macrotus > Macrotus californicus. The sequence goes on along the minus strand of VMDR010004979.1, from coordinate 15,154 downwards.
TTCTGCCTTGGTCTTTTTTATGCTGCCGAAGTACTCAGTGAGTTCCTTGAGCATCATAATAACCAGTGTTTTGAACTGTGCCTCTGATAGATTGCTTATCTACATCTTACTTGGTTCTTTTTCTGGAGTTTTGTTCTGTTCTTTCATTTGGGACATATTTCTTTTTCTCCTCAATTTGGCAGCCTCCCTGTGTTTGTTTCTATGTATTAGGTACAGCTGCTTTGACACCTTGTTTTAGTAGCATGGCCTATTGTAGAAAAGTGTACCAGTAAGTTGGATGAGGTGGAGCCTTAGGTAATCACCAGGGTGGGGCAACCCTTGTCAAAGCTCTGTGGCTGTATGTGGGGGGAAGGGTTTAGAGAGGGGATAATGTTGCTGCCTGGCCTCTGGAGTTTTGTCCATGAGGAAGTTGTCTCCCAGTACTCACCCTGATGCCAGTCACTTCAGTTTCTCCCCATATGACACTGGTACCCTTCCAGGTGTTGCCCTGTTGCTGAAGCCCAGAGGGAGTGAGTCTGCAGAAGTCATAAGGCCTCCTGAGAATCCTGCATTTTCTTCTGCTGCCACAACCTTCACTGGTTTTTAGAACCAGAAGTCACGGGGACTTATCTTCCTGGCACTGGAACCCTGGGCTGGGTGGTCTGTTGTGGGGCTGGGATCCCTTGCTTCTAAGGTATCTCTCCCAATTTTTATCCACCACACGTAGGTGTGGGACTGCCCATTCTGTGTCTTGGTACCTCTCTGCACCTCTCCACCACTCCATCCCTCCTATCCATCTAAATAAATGTGGCTTCTTTAATTCCTTGGTTGTTGACTTCCATACAGTTCAATTTTCTAATGATTCTGGGTGATGTTTGTTCTGTAGTCTAGTTGTAATTTTTGCTGTGGTTTCTGAGGATGTGAGCCATGTTTACCTACATCTCCTTCTTGACCAGAAGTTTTGGTTTAGTTTTTTAAAATAGCCAATTCATAGTTGTTTTAAAGCCCATCATCTCAGTGATCTTTAGGTCTGTTCTGTTCATTGACTCATTTATTGACAATTTGTTGTTTTTCTTGCTTGAGTATCTCTCTTTTTTTTAAATTGAATTCAGGACATCGTGTGTAGAATAATAATAGAGACCATGGTAAATGGACATGGACACCTCTCTGCCTCTGGCAGACTGTTAATGTTGGATATTGAACAGTCTAATCACTAAGGGAGCTGATTTTGATTTTGTTGTTGCTATAGTTACCTTCAGTACACTACAGACTTGAAATTCCTCTGCTGTGGACTGTTAATATCCTGTGCTTAGTATTGGCCTCAGATATTAAAGGGTTTTTCTTATTCCTCCTCCACCGTCAACTTTTAGCAGGGCTTTGCGTCTCAGTACCAAATAGAGGATTCTTGCCCCACTCTTCTTCCTTGGTGCTTTTTACTCACTGTGAGAATTGTGTTAGAGACAGGGTGTCATTCTCTTCCATGATGGTTTGTTGGTTTGTTTTGAAATGTATACATCTGTGCCTAATCACCACCCATAGTTCTCTTTCCCAATACATATCCCCCAAAAGATAACCAGTATTCCGATTTCTATCATAATAGATTTGTTTTGCCTGTTCTTCAACTTTGTATAAATAAAATTATATAGTACTCTTTTGTGTCAGATGTCTGACACTAAACAGTTCTGAAATTGATCCATATTGTTGCATGTACTAGTAGTATGTGTTTTTTATTGCTGTGTAGAAGTCCATTGTATTAATATACCTCAATTTATCAATAAAGACTATTTAAATAATTGTCTAATTATCTAATTAATCATCTTGTATTTATCCTAAAAGGTTGTAATTATTCTAAAAATAACATGCCAGTGGCATATTTACCTTGTTGCTCAAGCCAGACACCTAAGGATCATCTTTGACACCTTTTCTCATAACCCACTTACAACCTAATGAGAAAATTCTGTTTATTCCTTTATCAAAATTGTGGCTTAAATCCAGCAATTCCTTCCCACTGTCCTGTCTCTTGCCCAGAATTTTGTACAAACCCCTTCACTATTTCACTCTTGTGCTAAGGTTTCTCCTGGCAGGAGCCAGGGGACTCTCTCTGCTCTCAACCCCCCAGTAGCTTTCTTTCTCCCTGCAAAATAAAATCTGAAGTTCTTACTATGGCCTGCAAAGCTCGTATCTGCCTCCAGCTTCCTCTTTAACCTTATTTTATGTACCACTTTCTTTCTCTGACTTAGCTTTAGCTTCTTGGGCCCACTTGTTGTTTTTCTGTGTCCAGGAGGCTCTTAGTCCTTACACTCTAATACCTTGCCTCCTTCTTTCGTTCTGGTCTTAGCTCAAATGTCAGCTCAAGAGAGAGGCTTTCCTTTAATGATCGAATCTAAAAGGACTTTCTAGCTTCATTTTTCTTGCCTTACCCAATTTATTTTTATAGCTTATTACTCACTATTTTTATTATTAAAATTAGTTATTTGTCTGTATATCTTTCAGTACCCCATGAGTGCAGGCATTGTGCTTATGTTTTTACTCACTCGAGTGAGTTTTAGGCCTATAATATCAGCCATTTGAGACTTGTTTTTTTGTTGTTGTTTTAAAGATTATATTTATTTATTGTTAAAGAGAGGGTAAAGGAGAGAGAAAGAGAGGGAGAGAAACATTGATCGGTCACTTCCTGCACATGCCATTTATGGGGACCTAACCTTTAATCCAGGCATGTACCCTGACTGGGAGTTGAACTGGTGGCCCTCTGCTTTGTGGGATGACACCCAGCCAACTGAGCCACACAGGTCAGGGCAAGAGTTATTTTTGAATTATTGAGTAAGATAATTCGTAAGGAATTTTGAGTAGATTTAATATTGATATTACTTACCAATTTCTAAGTGTAATACAGTATTTAAGGGACTCTTCATAATGCTCTATCAATCATTCTGTTATAAGCCATGGTTCTTTTTATCCTCCCCTTTTCTTTTTGCAGTTATTAAAGAGAGCATTTGCTCAATTTTTAAAAGGGTCTGTTTAGAATTAAGAAGAATTGGTAGTAAACATACAGTACCAGTTCAAGAACTGGATCTTTCCACATTGTTACTAACTTTGAAATTAAGCTTCGGGTGACTGGGGAAGTGTGGTTTCTCTGTGTTTGGTTAATCAGCTAGTTGTTCTGGAAAGGCAAAGGCAGGTCATTGTTCTTGTTGAAAGGAACTGGGTATTCATAGACTTAATTTAAAGACTAAGTTTTCTGTGGAAGATTTATTTAAGAAAATGGACATCTCAGGATGTTATTGAAGAAAATGTCTTTATTTTTTAAAAAGATAACTCTGAATGTTGTATTTGGCACTTAAAGGATAATCCCATACTGTATGGAAAGGTGTATGTGTCATTCTCTCAGACACCCTCCCTTTTCCTTGGTAACAGATTCCTGCACTTTAAAAATTGTGCTTTTTGTAAGAATTTTAGTGTATTTAATGCATGAAGTGCCATATGTTGCCACAGCCAGTATCTTGAACATTGATGCGAATAAGAAGAGCATATTCAGACTCACTAAGCAGTTTAATTTACAAAAACATCAAGTCTCAGTCATTAATGAATATGATATTTTAAAATTACTTTGAAGTTGTAGCAGATGCCAGGTTAGCATACCCTCCATTAAATATTCAGCACTTTTCCCCCAATTAAAACAAATGTGTTTTTTTGGCAAGTTATTTAAAAACTGATTCTGTGTTAGTTTAAAACATACACACAAATTTCCCTAAATTTTTGATATAAAACTTTTGAGAGATGTTCTGCTGAAGTTAGGCTAGTATGTGCTTTTAATCTCAAGGTGGTGTTTCTTCTAGGACGTACTCTGCCATTTCACTCTTCTCTGAAATCTTAGTAACCAGAGTCCTAAGTTTCACCTATGCAGTTTTGCTTCAGATAAGCTGACATTAGTTATGCTTGATAAATAATAAGCTTCTTTAATATTCAGTATGGAGCTTTTTGGCTACCAGTAGATTTTTCAGGTTTGCCACTGACCTTGCCACCAGCACATGACATTAAGACATTAGCAGCTTCTGCTTCCAGGTGCTCTGCTAATACATCCTACCTGCCCTCCCCTCTTTTTAAAAGTATGACATATGGCCCTGGCTGGCGTGGCTCAGTGGATTGAGTGCCGGCCTACGAACCAAAGGGTCGCCAGTTCAATTCCCAGTCAGGGCACATGCCTGGGTTGCGGGCTGGATCCCCAGTAGGGGGCACATGAGAGGCAACCACACATTGATGTTTCTCTCACTCTCTTTCTCATTTCATTCCTCTCTGTCTAAAAGTAAATAAATAAAATCTTTTTTAAAAATTAAATAAATAAATAAATAAATAAATAAATAAAAGTATGGCATATGCTTCTTATAGAGGTAGTATTGTGTAGAAATTAATATTATGGGTTCTGAAACAAGTATGATTGAGGTCAAAAACCAACTTTACTGGATGTTGTGCTTATTTTTTTATCAGTTTAATGAACATAATAGTACTAACGGGATTATTGTGAGGTTATATAATCATCATTAAACTTTTTAGCAATGTTGAAAAGTGTTAGAAAGAAGGCAGCACATTACCTACACACACACACTCTTTCTACTTGAAATACATGCTATCAACATGTTTCCAAAGACCTTTCTGTGCGTATATGGAGGGCTGTCCAGAAAGTATCCAGCCATGCACTATGAAAAATAGAGACATTTATTGAAGAAGATACAAGAAACATTGTATATAGGACAATGACACCTCAGCTCCTTCAAAGTAGGCACCTTAGGACCTCACACAGTTCTTCCAGTCACCATCAGTTGCCCTGTTGTATTTTCCTGAATCTCATCGATGGTCTGAAATCTTTTCCCTTTCAAAGGTGGTTTTAGTTTTGGGGGAAAACCAGAAAGTACAGGGAGCCAAATCTGCGCTGTATGTGGGCTGAGTCAACTGGGTGATTTGATGATTTGCCAAAAAACTCTCTGCATGAGACATGATACATGAGTGGGTGCATTGTTGTGACAAATCTGCCAATCACCAGTTGCCTATAGCTGTGGCCTTCAAATGATCCAAGTAGTTTCCACATAGGAATGTTCAAGCTTAATGCAAAATTTGATGCAGATTCATTGCTCTACTCACTCAGTCATTTTGAATGTGACAGCCACACAGTATATATGCTCACTCAAGGACGTCTACTGCCCCTCTGACTAGTATAGTGAAGTCATCATTGTTCACTCATCCACTCTCCTTGGCTGCCAGGTTCAAGACATTGATTTTGGAACCTTTTGAACTTTGAACTGTGGGACTATTTTAGATGTTAAAAAATGTGTGTTTTAAAAATATAAAGAAACTTACTAGAAGGAGTTTCATATTAGGTTTTAAAATATTGGATCATTTCAGTGAGGGTTTTTTTCTTTTTCATTTTTAAAAAAATATGGAACGCTTCATAAATTTGTGTGTCATCCTTGTGCAGGGGCCATGCTAATCTTCTCTGTATTGCTCCAATTTTAGTATATGTGCTGCTGAAGCGAGCACTCAGTGGGTTTTTTAATGTCTTTTTTTTTTAAGATTTTATTTATTTTTTAGAGAAAGGGGAAGGGAGGAAGGGACAGAAACACCAATGTTCAAGAGAAACATTGATTGGTTGCCTCTCACACACCCACAGCCTAGGCATGTGCCCTGACTGGGAATTGAACCAGTGACGTTTTGGTTCACAGGCCAGTGCTCAACCCACTGAGCCACACCAGCCAGGCCTGATGTCTTTAAAATCAGGAAATCCTACAGTTATTACTGATCATAGATTTTTATGGTCTTTATGTATTCTTTTTTGAGAATTCCTTTGTGTATTCCATATGTATATTTATTTTGGAACAAAAACAACTAAAAAAGTGGAGAGTGGGAGAGGATAGAAGTTCTAGAGGAAATAAAAGATTGAAGTCCCTCTTTTTAGTATGAATGAAATTTGATTATTTAAAGTATGTTCTCTAAATTTTTCTTTGTAGAAGCCTCTTATATTAAGTCAGTACTTGATGATATGTACCCAAGGACTTTGATTATCTCTAATTAGTTAGAGTGGTTCTGGCTGCATTAACAAAAACTCTGCTGCAAATTGACTTAAATAGTCAGAAAATGTGGAATCTCATAAACATGGGACAAAAGTTCTTTCCGTCACTTGGATTGGGTCCACTTTAGTGTTCCACATCTGAACAAATTGTAGTTGGGTGGGAGAATACATGCATGGATTAGCAAAAATGTAAGTTTTCTAAACCAAATCACTGGTTATAAGGGGTGGAATTACAGTGATTAGTTTAGGCTAATCAAGATCTGCCCTGGGAGCTGGGGTCAAGTCCTGAAATTATGTTGATGCCGCATGGAGAGGGGTAAGGGGAATGAGTTGGACAGGTTCCATCACACTGCCCACTAGAATTTCTTGGTTGCCCTTTAAAGAAAATGTGATGTAGCCTTGGGTGGTGTAGCTCAATGGATTGAGCAAGGGCTGAGAATCAAAGGGTCGTCAGTTCGATTCCCAGTCAGGGCACGTGCCTGGGTTGCGGGCCAGGTCCCTGGTGGGGGCGTGTGAGAGGCAACCACACATTGGTGTCTGTCTCCTTCTATTTCTCTCTCCCTTCCTCTCTCTCTAAAAATAAATAAATATATTTAAAAAAAAAGAAAATGTGATGTATAACTGACCCCACTGTCTTTTGCAAAATGTAGTTGTTCGTGCTGGATGATGGGTGCATGGGGGTTTCTTTTACTATTCTTTACTCTATGCAAGTTTTGTAATAAAAGTTTCAAAACAAGAAATAAAAGTGAGGCACAAGAAAATAAAGAGTGATGGTTGCACATAGCCTAGCATTTGTTGAACTCCAATTAGGATTATTTTCTTTTCTGTGAGGCTCAATTATCCTAGCCCAATTTGATAGATGTGGTAGCATTATTATAGTTGAATTGTTAAGTGCAGATTGCGAAATTGCTGGAACCCATTTCTAAATGACTTTTCTCATTAACCATCTCCCTATGTTTGAGATATTTGCTGGAACTCTGCATTTTACAGTCATCATAGGTAATTTCTTTTTTTTTTTTATAGGTAGTTTCTTAAAGTCAATGGGCAATACTCAGTTTAGCTGTGGGGAATTAGGGTTTCTGGCCCTAGTCTAATAAATTGTCTTAATATGGTGCTTGTGCTGTCAAATCTTTTGAGTATGTTGAACATTCATACTGAAAGATGAAATATATCTCTTTTTAAGGATAGTGCTCATTTCTGACTTTGTAAAATAATATATAGAAGACTTTTGGAATTGTGCCTTTTGTAACCAGTAGTTTCTAAAAAGGTGTAAAATGTCTGTTTTTTTTTTTTAATATTTGATTGTCCCTTATTTATATAGGGGATAAAGCTACTTCCTCATCCCTTAGGAAATAATTTAAGCTAGGCTGTCCTTCAGATTTCATATTCACACTTAGCCAGTTCAGGAATAAGAGCAATACTTAGTTACAGCTACATGTGTTTAGGATGTGCCTTATATGCAGAAAGAACATTTTACTGGGTTTATTTTAATAGGAAATAAAATGAATTAACATTCTGATTGATAAAAATAATTTAAATCTTATTAAAGCCAAAGCCACAAGAGGAATTCATACTTATGTTTAGGGATTTGTTATTAAGTAGTCAACTTTTAATTATGTAAGGACAGTTGTTCAGATAAAAGATTAGTTAGCATTTCCCATCTAATGTATTACAAGATGACAGTTCACCAGGAGTTGAGTATTCTCACTGCCTTGAAGCTTACCCTAAGGTGTTTGTTTTGGGATTTCTTTCTAAACATCTTACACCTGCATTAGGTTCAGGCATGAGAATTGTGTATCCCAGTAAGAACCACAGCAGCAGTAGTGGCTCGGTGCCAGGGCATTGCTCAGGGATCTGCCATTTCCTGATCTGTATGAGGTCGGTCGAGATGAGATGTTAGTAATTTTTTTGCCTCCATTCTCAGAACAGTTAGGTGCATGTTTAAATTGGTTATTGCTTGCTACATTCTCTAACTTGAAGACAAAGAATTATTTTAGTGAAGAAAAATTCTTTTTAGCCATGCAAACTATTATAGCTTTATACTTTACTAAACTTCCTTTATCTGGCCATTCTCTCATTGTCTCCTCTCAGTGTTGGAACAGTGAGAGCTGCAGTTTCACCCACATATGATTAAGGAGGTAGTGGCAGTAATTCCCCTTTCTCTTACTCATTCCTTTCTTGTTTCTCTTCTAGATCATCTTCATTACTCTTCTTTTCTCCTCTGTACTCTTTGTTTTGGTACTCTTTTCTGTCCATCCCTTTTCGTACCCTTTTTAATTTGTGTGTATGTATGTATTAATAGAAGAAAGGCTCTCTCCATGTTCTCATCTCTAACTAGTCTGTTGAGATCTAGAATGCTAACTAAGCTTCTTTTTATGCATCTCACCCACAAAAAGATAAAAGTTATGATTAATCTTATTTGCTCTCTTCATAAGGTTTTTTTAGATTGAACCATATGAAGTTGTCAATATTGTTTTGATCCACAGAAACAAATTTGACCTAATACTTCCCTAAGCAACCTGTAGGTCAAAGGTAGGATTTGGAAATTGGTAGTAGGAGACTTTGATATTACTGAGAAGTTTTGGTTTAGATAGCTGGATAGATCATAGTGTTGTCATGGTGCCAGTACCTTTGAACAAAATGGAAAAAATTGAGTTTACTTTTTTTTCCCTTTCCTTAGGGGAATCTTGTCAGGGAAGCATAAATAATGAGTGTTATTTTGGGGTGTAGTGGGACACATTCAAGGAGAAATGGCTAGTACACAGTTGGAAATATGGATTTGTAAATAGAGAGATGAAATCATTGGCATACAGATGGCACTTCAGAACATGAATATGAATGATGTTACCCCATGAGAGTGTAGTGAGAAGAAAAGGGGAGCCTATGGGCGTCTCTTGAGCACTTGGAAGTGGATCATGCAAAGACTCAGGTGAGGGCTATACACAGAATTAAAAGTATATTCATTTTGGAATGATTCATTGGTATATAAAATTAAAAATGAACTATATAGCCTTGGAAATTATAGTTCAAATATGACACACTGGCATACTAATGTATTTAAACATAAACTACAGGTTTTCATGTTTCCCCATAAGAGATTAAAGTATTTACTGTTTCTATAGGTAGAAGAATATAAGCTCTATAGTGTTAGAGCTTTGAGGGGGATATACCCACCTTACCTCTGATACCTTGTTTTCTTTTTTTTTTTTAATTTACTTTTTTTAAAAAAGATTTTTGTTTATTTTTATTTTTAGAGAGAAGTGAAGGGAAGGAGAAAGAGAGGGAGAGAAACATCAGTGTATGAGAGGTACATCAATTGGTTGCCTTTTGCATGCCCCCAACTGGGGATCCAGCCTTCAACCCAGGCATGTGCCCTGGCTGGGAATCGAACCAGCAACCTTTCAGTTTGCAGGCTGACACTCAATCCACTGAGCCACACCAGCCAGGGCGATACCTTGTTTTCTTTCTCTTCTCTCTTTTTTCTTTCTCTTTCTCTCCCGCCTTCCCTTCCTTTGAATACTGTACTTCATTTAAACAGTATGTCACATGGACAACCATCACGATGGTTACCATTGCTACAATCTTGAATTGTTAGTTTGCTGTGACATTCTCTCTAGGGCCCATGCTACCTACCTTATCAATCCCCAGAATCCTTTGAATTAAAGTCTTGTAGGACTGTCCCATGTGAAACACTTTCTAGGTGACAAATGGAGAGGAGTGTAATACTACTGTCCTGCTTGGGTATAAGAGTTCATAGTCTTGTAAATTATTAGCTTAAAAGCCACATTAAACTTTCTTACTGTTTAAAATTCTCATCAGTCTTGGTTTTCATATGCAGAGATCAAATATGAAGCAGTAAAAAATAAAATTTTTAATAATCTCATTAACACCTTGAATATTTCAAGAGTGGGCAGTTTTTTATCTAGAATTAAAAAGGGTTACTTTGGAGTATATAGGCAGTATATGCTTAAGTAAATGCACATTTTAAGAAAAATTGAAATAGTTTGTGGTAAAAAATATTATGTTAATGTTCCTTCTTCACCCAAAATTTTCTCCTTATTTTCTTTTTTTGTGCTTTATTTAAAGTACTTTTAAGGAATACCATTATTTTACTAATTTTCATGAGCAGTGCTCCCTCTCCAAACACACAGACACATGCAATATCCTCTTAGGTTTATTTTGTTTCTCCTAAACCTCTTCAGCTCTCAAATCCATGGAATTTGAATCAGTTATCCATTTATTCAGCAACCATTTATTGATAGCAAATAAGCAAGAAAGAGGTAATAAATTCAATGGTAAAATGGGGTTTTTCAAAAATATTGAATGAAAGGAACAAATTGCAAAAAAAGATATATATAAATGTGATACCATTTTAATAAATTTTTAACCATAGGAGTTGTGTCTAATGTTTCATTTCCTTAAAAAAATGAAGCAAATGTGACAAAATGTTAACATCTGTTAAATCTGGGTAATATGTATTTGATTGTCTGTTATACTGTTGTCTGTGCTTTGCACATTTGAAATAATTCATAATTAAGAATTTTTAATTTTTAAATTAATAAAATAGGCATTATGATAGGGAATGACAGGGCTATTTTATGTTGGTTAATCAGGAAAGGTCTCTCTGGGATGTGACATATTGAGAACTGAATAACAGAAAGGAGTTACTCATGAAAAAGAAAAAGTAGGGAAATAGGGAAAGTATTCTAGGCAGAGAAACAGCTATTTCTATACTTGTGAGACAGAGGCAAGCATGACATGTTCAAGGACAGAAAGCCTCTCTGGTTGGAAGACCAATCAGTTATGCTGTGGAGGTAACTACCTCAGCATTACTGTTAAAAGGACAGTTAGTCTCTGAATACTTATATTGAAGGATGCTCACCATTTTTAGACTTACCTTATTCTGACAGTTTTTCCATGTAGGGCGTACAGACCAGTGGGATGATGTCAAAAGGACAGAGAAGCTGGCTTAAAGGGTTTGTCAGTGACCAACTCAGGGACAGTTTGAGTACCAATAAGAACTACAACATGATGAATTATAACAATAACTTTTAAAAATCATAATTTCTTAGTGATATTCAAAGAGAGAGAAAGAAAAAAGTTCTTCTTTATAGAAGAATGCCAGGTAAGGTAAAAAGAAAGAATCGGAAAATGACTTGTTTCTGCAAATCCCAATATAATCATTGATTCAAGCAAGGATAATCCAGGGATGCTAAAATCTTTGGATGAAAGGTTGTTGGAGAATAATGGGATATTCATACAGTCTCAATGTATGACTCTATGATTACTTACTAACTTCAAGAAGGGAATCTACATTAAAATGGAGAGATCTTAGTGGGGGTGGGGCTCGAGGGCCAGAAGGGAGGGTGGCTGGGGGTGGGGGGGATAACAAAATGGAGAGATCTTATGGTCACTACCTTAAACAAGTGATCAAACTTGGTGCCTCCTTGATGTGATGAATAATAAGTACCCAGTCTCATGTAAATAGTATCCCTGCCAAAAATGTTAAACTGGAATCTAATCTTGAAGAGACAATTAGAAAAGAAGAATCCAGAATATGGGACATTTTATGAGACAGCTGGCCTGGACTTTTCAAAAAATTCATTGTCATGAAAAAAACAGATTGAGGAGGTGCACTATGCCAGAGTATTTAGGAGTGAAATGATATATTGTCTGCAATTAACTTTCAAGTAGTTGAAAAATAATGTGTGTTTTTAGAGACAGAGAAAGCAAATACCGTATTGCTGTGTATAATGCACTCCTGTGTATAATGTGCACCTATGGTTTTGTGCGCATTATACATGGGATTATTATACTCTTTATTATGCCCCTGGCATGATATTTATACCTATAATCATTATACCCATGTATAATGTGCATCCTTATTTTTTCCCTCAAAAATCTAGGCAAAAAAGTGCTCATTATACATGGCAAAATACGGTAAATTAACAATTGGTGAACCTAGGAGGTAAAAGGCTGTGTGTATATGGAAATGTTTTTGTAAATTTTTAAATATTCAGAATACAAGTTAGAGAGGATACTTATTCCTGTTTTCAACCCAAATCCAACATCTTAATATTTTTTGCCCATTGTTCTAATTGTGTTGATAGGGTCCACTCTGATCCAAATTTCCCCCCATGGTGTGTTAGTGGTATTGGTAATGGTAATAACATTAATTTTTATATAACATCTGTTGAATGTGTATTGTGATATGCCAGACATGCTGAACACATCTCAGCTAATCCTTCTGATAACTCTTGAGTCAGTACTCACTTCTTTTAAAGACGAAAAGACAAACACTTAAAAATCTATCACTAAAGCAACAGAAAAATCCCTTCATCTTAAGAGTGAAAGTGTGACAATACACTATATAGTTTATGTATTATGGAATTGTGCACCTGAAACCTATATAATTTTATTAATCAGTGTTAAATTCAGTTTAAAAAAAAGAATGAAATGTGATTTGTGAGATAGGCTAGAATACTCAGGGTTGAAAGCGAGATAGAAAAATCTGTGGTGAAGTCACTTGGCATGCATATTTTTCTGACCTTGTACTTGTTATACACACAGTCTAGAATTGAGAGGCAATCTAGTGCGGTGGCTAAGAACAAAATCCCTGAAACCAGAATGCCTAGGTTCAGATTCCAGCTCCCTCATTTACAAGCTGTAATTGCCTGAGAACCACTTCTCCAGAATTCCATCTCGGGAATCTCTATTATATTAGTTTCCTAGTGCTGCTGTAACAAATCACTACGAATTTGGTGGCTTGAAACAACACACATTTATTATCTTACAGTTCCGGAGGTCAGAAGTACAAAACATACTTGAGTGATATCACTGTGTGTGTCTGAATATGCACCAAGTGGGTCCTTAGTAGTAGACAAATCCTGAAGGCTGCATTACCATCTGGGAAGATGTTTCCTACCTAGCCTTTTCCTGTTTCTGGAGGCTACCCACTTACTGAGCTCCTTTGACTAACCCCGTACTATATCTCCCTGTGCCTTTCTTCCAGAGGAACATCTCCCCTGACTCTCACCTTCTGCCTCCCTTTACTTTTAAGGACACTCGTGACTAGATTCGGCCCATCAAGATCATCCAGGGTAATCTCCTTTTAAAGTCAACTGATTACCAATCTTCATTCCACCTGCAATCTCAGTTCGTTTTGCCAGTAACCTGACATAGGTTCCTGGGATTAAGGCATGGACCTCTTTGTGAGATACCTTTTGTGTGTGTGTGTGTGTGTGTGTGTGTGTGCATGTACACATTTATGTTTAGATTCTCAAGTTGTGTAAGGCAGCTGGGAGCAGGTGCAGATGATTCCAAAGTGGAGATCCTTACTAATGCTGAGGACACATGAGTAAGACCAATAATAGGGATTAAGTTGAAAAACAATTACTCAGTATATGTACATGTTTTTGAATTTTCTTACTAGCACAAAGTATATGTGGTAGATTTGGTGTTCAAGAGTGAATTATGGGGAAAGAGGATTTAAGGGGGATAAATGGTAATGGGAAAATACGATTAAAAATAAAATAAATTCTCCTGTTGTAAGGGGAAAAAAGAAGGAGGTAACTTAGTTACCTCATGGTAGGAAATGATTACAGTATTAAAATAAATTTTATCTTGTTTTATGTCAGTTCTCAGAAGGAAAGGTTCTTGATTTAATTACAATTTTAGAGAAGCTGTGGATTTAATTTTAATTTTTGTATTTTTATTACAGATTTTTACTGCCCTTGGGTGCCACTCCTGATATGGAGAAGATTGAGGAAGAGTTTGCTAATCTGAACATTGTTAAACGTTCCTCAGGAAGTAAAGAGCCTACTTATCTGCTTGGCATAGACACATCAAAGATGGTACAAGCGGAGAAAGGAAGCCTGGTTGCTGTTTTATGTTCTAATGGATTAATCAGAATATATGATAAAGAAAGGTTAAACGTACTACGAGAGTTTAGTGGAAACCCTGGACTTCTAAATGGAGTCAGATTTGCAAATTCGTGTGACATTGTGTATTCGTCATGTACGGATAGCACTGTAAAATGTTGGGATGCTCGATTAGCCGGTGAAAAACCTGTCCAGCTGTTCAAGGGTTACCCTTCCAATATTTTTATCAGTTTTGATATCAACTGTAATGATCATGTCATTTGTGCTGGTACAGAAAAAGTTGATGATGACGCATTGTTGGTATTTTGGGATGCAAGAATGAATTCTCAAGATTTATCTACTACTAAAGACCCACTTGGTGCATACTCAGAAACACATAGTGATGATATCACTCAAGTATGTTTCCATCCCAGCAATCCCAACATGGTAGTCTCAGGTTCAACTGATGGCCTGGTAAATGTATTTGATATTAGTGCTGATAATGAAGAAGATGCACTGGTCACAACTTGTAACTCAGTTTCATCAGTAAGCTACATTGGTTGGTCTGGGAAAGATTATAAACAGATATACTGCATGACACATGATGAAGGATTTTGTTGGTGGGATCTTAATCATCTGGACACTGATGAACCAGTTACACGTTTGAATATCCAGGATGTTAGGGAAGTAATTGATGTGAAAGGAGGTATTTTGGACTACTTGATTGGTGGCCTATATCATGACAAGATGGACAAATTATTTATTGTTGGAGGAACAAACACAGGAATTATTCACTTAATGAGTTGTACTACATCAGGATTGATGCATGTGACCAGCCTTAAGGGGGGGCATGCTGCTACAGTCCGTTCTTTCTGTTGGAATATGAAGGATGATTCTTTGCTAACAGGAGGAGAAGATGCACAGTTATTACTTTGGAAACCTGGAGCAATAGAGAAGACATTTACAAAGAAAGACAGCATGAAAATATCATCCTCTGTGTACCAGCGAGTTCGAAGTCATAGTAATGATTCTTATAAGAGAAGGAAAAAGCAGTGATACTGCATTAGAAGTTTACTTCATAGATCTTATAGTTGAAAATAATTATTTTTGTGTACTACCTATGAAAGACATGTTTAAAGCTCATATGTAAAAACAAGCCAGTTAGCAAACAGTCCTGGAAAAATGTTGAAAATGGTTTAATTCAGTCTTTATGTATTTTTTTAAAAGGCACCAGTTGAGTATATAATCAGTGACT
>VMDR010004978.1:0-55358 GCA_007922815.1 Macrotus californicus | reverse complement strand
TTTAATTTTTTTAAAATCTTATTTTTCAATGTTGCTAACATGTAGAAATAAACTTGATGTTTTATATTGACCTTGTAGCTAGTGACTTTGCTTAATTCACTTGTTAATTCCAGTAATGAGTTATCTGGCTTTTTTACACATGTAATTATGTGATCTGTGAAAAATGACGGCTTCACAGCTTCCTTTCCTATCTTCTTCTATTTTTTTCTTGACTTATTGCATTGGCTGAGTCCTCTGCTAAAGTATTGAATATAAGTGGTGATAATGGACATTTTGTCTTGTTCTCAAACTCAGAAGAAAAGTTTTCAATATCTTACTACTAAATTGGATGTTAGCAGTATTTAGTTGGTATTATAATAAAGGGTATCAACAAAATGCCTGCAACACCCAAAGGCCCATCACATCAATTCACATAGCAATGAAAAAGGAAGAATTACTGCCACATTCAACAATACAGTGACTTGCATAGATATAACAGGGAGCTAAGAATGACAGAAACAAAACAGGACACGACGTTCTGTATCATTTCACTTACATAAAGTTCAAGGACAGGCAAAGTTAATTGGAATAGTGTTTCCGGAAGCAGGAGATTGACAAGAAAGGGGCATGGGGAAGCCTTCTGAGGAGATGGAAGTGTTATCTTGGTCTGGGTGGTGGGCACATAGGCATATACATGTAAAGATTCACTGAGCAGTATGCATACAACTGCTGTGCTTTAATAAAAAATTTAAAGCTCTGCTTGAATAGGAAATTCAACATCCTATGCATTTTACACGGAACTGGACAGTGTTTGCTTCAGCAGTGGCTGTTATCATCGGTTTTCCACTCCTCCAGTTTGTCTGCGAAGCTTTCATGAGTTTTGTCAAATATCCTTTCTGAGGTCTAGTCTTTCTACATCTATGACAGTGCTCCTCAAACTGTTTTTTTCTTTTTGTCCAAGTCCTGTATAATGATTATTTATTCCAAGTTTTAAAATATCTCTATCGGTCAAGAAGATTTGGTGGAAACTCCCTCTGGAAGTTCTGATAGTTGCCAGGGGTGCCTGCCCACGTCGTCTGAAAATCACTGGTCCCCTGATGCAATGGTCCTTTTGAAAAGTTTTTTAAAAGACAATCTTCTGATGACTTGTCCGTGGTGAATTCACGTTGGTTCCTAGAGATCAAGACACTCATAGGTCATTTATTTAATAATCAGTCTAGAATTTTTCCAGGGTTGGGCATTAAGCTCTCCAGTGGTGAAAATGCTATAATGGTATCACAAACTCTGGTGAAAACCCAGGACTCTAACTTACTTTGGTACGTTTCCTTTTCTGCTGGAGCCAAGTTAAGTTTGGCTACCTGCTCTTTGCAACTGAAAATATTCTATCTCATTAAGAAGGGAAACTAACCCTGAGAAAGTATCCTGCGGCAAGCACTTCAGAGCCACTGAAATTTAAATTGTAAAACAGCCAAATGAAGTAGATGCTACTCTCCCAACTTATAGATGAGGAAACTGAGGTTCTGAGAGAGCACATGACCTGCCTGAGCAGCGGAGTCAGGATCTGAACTCAGATCCCAGTCTTAGCTCAGCGCTCATGTTCTTTCCATAACGCATCTCCCTCTTACCACCACGCCCAAGTGTGTTCCACACTTGATGATTTGAAGACATTCTCTTTGATGGAGGCTGACGTGAAAACAGATGTTGAGTAGTCCCGCTACCTTCTAATCACACCTGTCCTATCTCGTAACCCAGCACCTCCAGAGCTATTTTCCATGGAACCCTACTCTGTCTTCAGGTGTTAACAGGTGTGCCATGAAAAAACAAGTGTTTAATGGTTAAATGACTTGGGAATCGCCACCCTGTCTTAGAGTCACAGGTACATTTAGCACTGTAAAGGCACTGGTAAATCCTGCATGTATAGGGCGGGGCAAAAGTGGGTTTATGTTTGTGAATGCCCAAAATATACTGTTCTTCTACTATTTATTAATTACTGCATCATTTTCCATACCAACAACTATAAACCTACTTTTGCCCCAGCCTGTATAACCTGTTTGATCTCACTTAACCCGGTGTTTCTCAAACTTGTTGGTCACAGGGCCCTATTTTGAAGGGACATTTATTAAAATTTTGGTGATGAGACATGGTATTCACTGGAACAGAGTTTGGGATATGCTGAGATAATGGGCCAAACCCTTGGTATCAGAGACTCCGTTTTCTAGCCCTTACAAAGTTTATTTACCTAAACTTTGGTGTAGCAAAGTAAAATAGGCCAATAATTACTCCCTGCCTTCCAGATTATTATTAGAATTCAAATAAATATGAGCCCTAATAGCTGACATCTGTTGTGTGTTTGTTCTGTGCCAGGCATTGCTTAAACACTATATACATTAACTCATTTCATTCTCACTATACCCTACGTGGTAGATTCTGTCATTGAACTTGGGGGAAATGATGCTCCTGAGTGGCTCACAGTCTCTACATGGAAAAGCCAGGACTGGACCAAAGATAGCATGGGCCTAGAGCCTGAACCACCGCCCCGTCCTGCCTCTTGGCTCTTACACGATGACCATGACCAGGAGGCCCTCTGATAGCACTTGGTGTATTTTCCAAGCTTCGGCCCCTTCTATACCTCAGCCTTCCTGCTTCTGCCTTTGCCTCTTTCGCCCAAAAACAATCTCTGAACTCCTGCACTGGTGGAAATTCCGCTTTGGCATGACACACAGTGTCTCCACCCAGGGTGTGGGCATAACTCAAGACCACACATTCCTACCACAACTTGTGGATGAAGCAATGGAGAAGGGAGCCCTAGGCATGGCGAACAGACTTTGCTTGCTGTCTGTGAGCATCATGGTGTGGCCGGCGGGGACCCGGTGGGCCCTGTTCTTCCTTCTTGCTCCAGCACAGCTCTGAACTCTGGGCTGGCTTTGCAAAAACAAATGCACCTAAGAATCCTCTCTTCCCTCCTTTCTTCCCTCCTTCTCTTCCTATTTTTTTCTTCATTTTTAATTTATTAATAAATAAAATGTAGGTGGGGTAAAATAAACCAAGCAGTACCAAAGAGTACAGAATCAAAATTAAATCTCACTCCCAACCTTGATTCTCCCCTGTACCCAGTTCCCCTTCCCAGGGGCAACCGCTGTGCCAGGTTCTTGTATTTCTTTCTGAGCTATTTAATGCACAAAAGCATATATAGATATATCACACCCCATCAGTTTTTCACAAGTCACATGATACTTTACATCATGCTTTTTACACCTAAAATTCTACCTCGGAGGTTATTGCCTAGGTGTGCATGAAGACCTGGCAGCTGCAGAGGACTTCAGTAGTTTATTTAGTTTTAGTAAACTGATTTTAATGCAGACTCTTCTGGCCTCAGTGTCTGGCTCATTCGGTCTTGCCCATGATAGTGAGACAGGCGCATACAGGTGTCTGCGTTCACACCTACGTGGATACCTACCTGAGTGTGGGGGAGGCAGCTTTAAACCTGGACCTTATGAAGGAACTCAGAGGGTCTGATGGCAGGGACTGACCCCAAGTGCTGGAAGGAGGACTATAAACACTTCCCTGGGTGGTTATCAAATCTGTATGTGACTGAATCTCTGCGGACAGCCACTTTCCTCATCCTGGAAAGCTGGGCCCAGCACCTTGGAGGTGGCCACATCACAGCATATTAGTGAGAAATGGGTACTTTACAGCACTTTGGTGGAGAGCTGGGGAAGGGGCTTTCCCTTACACACCACACAGCCAAACTTTGTCAAGATCCCCAAAACCCACTTCCCGATGCTTATCACTTATCTCCCTGCTCCCCAACCTCACTCATCTCTTCCACTGCGACTTCCCCTCAGTGCTCCCCTTCTTCCCTGTCTGGTATGGACCGTTTAGCTCTTTTGCCTTCTCTCCTTTGCGCCCTCTCCTTCCTTACGACATTCTTCACAGTAGCATTTCCCAAAGCGTGGTTTCTGGGTCTTCTGCGTTAGATTCACCGAAAGGACTTGTTGGAAATGCCACCCAGGACCTGAAAGAACTAGAAGCTGAGGGATGGCCTCACCAGCAAGCTCCCAGATGAGTTACAGGTGTACTAGGTAAAGTTTGAGGACAAGGTGTGTAAGGTTGTTTTTGGCACCATGAGTTGAATCCAGGTATCTGGAGCCCGGTCGATGGGATCAAGGGGCTCGTGGGTAAAAATGCCACCATCTTGACATGCTGCATCCAAAAGGAGCCATGGTATTACACTGAGTCCAGAGCCTGGGGCGAAGGGGTAAATCTCCCTGCTATGCTTTGCACATGGAGAACCTGCTTGGAGGCTACCATTTTTTCCCTTTAAAAATTGAGGTATAAATTATTTGTTAAAGTGCTGAAAAGCTAACTCTGCAGCTTGATGACTTTTTGCATAATTATACTCCTATGGAACCACCACCCACATCAAGAGCTAGAGCATGGGCTCCCTCGTCCCCTGTCCCTCACGCCCCCTGGCCCAGAGGTAACCACTCTCGTGACCGCCATCATTATCGATTAATGTTGTCTGGTTTTGAACTTTACCTAAATGGAATCATTCAGGATGCACTCTTGTGTTTGGCTTCTTTTGTTCCACATTTGTCTGGGAGACTCATCCTGGTTTGGCATGCAGTAGAGATTCAGTCTTTTTCATTGCTCTGTGCAAGGGGTCAGCAGCCTGTTTGTGTAATGGGCCAGGCATAAATATTTTCAGCTGTGCAGACACGGCCACTGTAGCTCACGTGCAGCCGTAGGCAATACACACACTCAGAATAGGCTATAGGTTGGCCTGTGGAGCGTAGTTTGCTGACCCCTCCTGTAGAAAATGCTGTTGCGTGGCTATACCACAATGTATTTAAGTTACCCATTCTCCTGTTACGGGCCTTTCGGTTATCCACTTTTGGATGCAATGACTTGTGCTGCGGTGGGCATTGGGGAACATGTGCTCTCCTTCTGTGGAGGGGAAGGAGTGGAATGGTCATGTCATAAGATAGGCACACGTGGAGTGTTCGGAGATACTGCCCAATGGCACTCTAACGTGGCTGTACCAGTTCGCACTTGCCAGCACAGTTTCTTCACATCCTCAATAACACTGGCTCTTGCCTTCTTTTTTAGGTATAGCCATTTGGGTGAGGGTATCCTGATATCTCCTTGTGGATTTTAATTTGCATTTCCCTGATGAGTAGAGATGTGGAACATCTTTTCACCTTTGAAAAGGTGGAACGGAACACCTTTTCAAATGCTCGTTTGGCCTCAAATGTTCTTTTTTGACATAAAAACTGTTTACTATTTCCAACAATTAAGTTGTCTTTTGTTGTTTTATAGAAGTTTGTAATGTATTTTGGATACGAATCCGGTGTTAGATATAAGTATGGCCAATATCTTTTTTTTCAGTCTAGGGCTTGCCTTTTTGCTTTCTTAATATCTTTTGACGAACAGACATTTCTTAAATTTTAATGAGGTCCAATTTCTCATCTTTTTCTTTTACAGGTAGTCCTTTTAGTGTTGTTTAAGAAATCTCTGCCTGCCCCAAGGTCATGAAGATATTCTCCTATGTTTTCTTCTTTCAGAAGCTTTATTGTTTTACCTTTCGCATCTACAACTATAATCCATTATGAATTCGTTTTTGTGTTTGCTGTGAGGTACGGGCCAAAGTTTCCTATGAAAACTCAATCCCCCCAGTACCAGCTGGTGAAACAAACATCTTTCCCACTGTGACGAGGACTACATTTAAGGTCAAGCTCTAGTCTTTAACAAGGAAGCTGGACACCTGTAGTGTGTTGATGCCGAGGACAGCCTCCATCAAGACTATGCCCCAGCAGGAAGAGACGAAAGGGCGGGGTCTAGTGCTCTGGGCTGGAATAGTACGGAGTCATCAACTCCAAGGTGGCTGCTAAGGCACAGGGGAAGGAGTTGCTTCTTTCCATCTGTCTCCATGACCCTTAGAAGGATGTCTCACCAGGCCAAGATTTTTCAGCTGTTGCTGGAAAAGTGAGATTTCCAAGAAACTACTCTCAGGAAAAAAAAAAAAAAAAAAGAACCCAGCTTTGCATTTTTAAATGTTTTCATTATACTTCTTATTGCCCCAGTCAAATTTTTGCTTCTGGAAGAAAACAGGCTTTACACCATGAAAAACTAAGTAAGCCAGTACTGGCAGAAGCAGTAACCAGGGAAAGTCCGGAATATTTTGAAACTCAGAAGTGTTTATTTCTGAGTGAAAGAGAAAGCGTGTCCCAGGCTCAGGTTTTGCAGACATCAGACTGTGAACTAATATTTTCCAGGCAGATGACTGCTGTCCAGAGCTTTCCTGGACTGTCCCCCCTAGCCCCACCCTGGGCCTTCTCTCTGTCTATGTGAGCCCTGGCAGCCACTCTGCCATGAGCAAGGGACAAGAAGGCTGCTTTTGTTTATATCACTTTGATACTCTGAGGATAGGGCAGAAGGGCACTTGTTATTTCTCACCATTTCCGCAGTGTGTGGGATTTGACTTGGCTGGTGGACATGGGGCCAGGGAGCAGACATGGGGGTGAGGGCCTTGGCCCTTGAGTTCATACTGGAAGAGTATTTCATTCTCTGACTCGTGGTTTATCCCTGAGTATCTGTAGTCTGCAGGGGCAGCTGGGGATAAGGTACCCAGGTGGGATGAGCAGGTTCCACCAACCAAGAATCGTCCTTGAGGCCCACTGTCCTTAGAAAGCGTTAGTGATCGCCATTGACAAATAATTTATTCACTGTCACATTATATCAGAGCATTTCAATCATTCACCTAACAAATATTGAGGCAGGCACCATGCTTGGTCCTGGATATGCATATATGAACAAAACACAAAAATTCCAGCTCTCCTGGGGCTTTCATTCTAGTGGGGAAAAACAGACAAGGTAAATTACATAGGACATGAAGTGAAGTTCTGGGGGAGGGGCCTAGAGAAGGATAAGGGGAATCAGGAGGGGCAGGGGAGGACAAAGCCTATAATTTTAAACAAGGATGGCAGGGTTGACCAGTAAGGAGGTGACACAGGAACAAAGACTCCAAGGCCACTGTGGCTCAGTTGGTTGGGGTGTCGTCCCATTGACTGAAAGGTCACGGGTTCAATTCCTAGTCAGGGCGCATACCCAGATTATGGGTTTGATCCCAGGTCGGGGTGCATACGAGAAGGCTGCCAATCAATGTTTCTCCCTCATATCAATGTTTCTCTCTTTCTCCCTTCCTCTCTCTCTAAAAGCGGTGAAAAAATATCCTCTGGTGAGGAAAAGTTTTCTCTGCAAGTCTTGGCCTCGCCCTTAGATTAGGCAAATTCTAATTTCAAACTTCCCTTCCCTTCCTTCCTTCTTCCTTTTCATACACATTAACTAAATATCCACCATATGTACACCAGACGCTTTCTTACCCACTACAGCTCTCCTCACTGAGAAGCAATGGGCAGAAGGGGCTCAGTCACTGAGGGCTCTCCAGGCCTCTTGAAATAGGACCTGGACATCTTTAGAAATGCCCCCAATATGGCAGAACAGTTGGAAAAACAGTGATAGATTGTCTTTCTAATATTAAAGCCTCAGAGATGCCCCTGGAATGATATTAAACTGTAATATGTTCCCTCCAACTCTTTTTACTTCATCCCAACTAACCTCTATCTTCTGAGGCCTTTGACGGGCATTTTAATTAAATCATGAAGAGCCCTTTGTCTCCTGAGGAGGAGGATTAAAACCTTCCCATCCCTCATCATCCTTCATCATCTGGGTACATTTTTCTTCGAGGCTCTGTAGCAATTACTGAGAGATCTGCACAGCTTAGGGTCACCCCTGAGAGCTGCAAAGGCTAGGATGTATGGAGCCTGTCCACTTCCCTGGGGCCAACAAAACGGGTCTAGCTACAAGACAGCGTCAAACCTAATGGTGCCATTAACTGCCCAAACCTCCCCATTGCCTGCTTTCTATTGGAGCCAGGCTGAGTTGCAAAAGATTAGCCTCTTTTTCTCACGGGACTCAGGGTCAAATTTCTCCCAGCTGGTGAGCATGCACCCTAAAACTGGGTATGTGGAGGCACTGTGGGTGAAGATTGCATTGCCTATTGTCTTTGGGGACAAAGAAAACTTGCTGGAGACCATCCTTCATCTCTAAACTCACTGAAGGGATCTGTTTTCCGTCTGGAAGAGAATAGGGGAGAGTATGGGAGAACATTAGTGTCCCTGTTTTTCCCAGCCTATAGTGGGCTCGAAGAGAGCACCCCCTGCTTCATGCTCGGGTTCCTGGAATCAGCGAGCCTAACCAAGCGACCCAACCCTGGTCTTGTACAGCATTCTGAGGCCTGCGTCTTGCCCCTCCCAGGACGGGGCGGAGACCTTCCCAAAGTGGCAATACAGTTAAGCCCAGGTGTGGAGCCTTACCAACACTCAGTGGTGAGACACAACTTGTTGGGTCTATTTAACTCCACAGGGGTGATTCTGATGGCCTCTGGCCTTTACTAGCCTTAGTGGAGGTTCCCACCCTCGTGTCTGTCTGTACGAGAGGTATCTATTACCTCTGCTGCCTTGGGTAGAAAAACTCGTCTTGTGACTGTGGCCTTTAGTATTTGGGCAAGAAACCTGTTCTCCTGCCTTCCATGTTCCTAAGAGTCTTAATCCTTTAGGGGGCCCAGGGGAGAGGGAGAGAAAGAGAGGTGTTCCACTCCTGGGAGAGAAGGGTGAGTCCCTGTTAAGCTGTCCCTCTTATGGCTCTTATGGAGGACAGTCCCTTTCCCCAGATTCAGGGACCTCGGAGAGTATGCAGAAAAGGTGTTTTAAAAGACAGGAAACCTGGGAGGGATCAGAGAAGATCCCCGGTGACCTCTGTGTGTTAGCTGGGCTGGCCAGACAGAGACAGCACCTCAGACCCTGAGGGCAAATTCTGTCGGCCTTCTTTAGGAAGATTAGAAACTGCTGGGTGTCCCTGGGGGTCAGAAGACACAGAAATCATAGGAAAAATGAACAAGCCTCCAGTCAGTCTCAAGATTAGCTTCCTCTTGTTGAGGTTCCCTTAAAATATTATTTTCCCAATTGGTTCAGTATCTGATTCATTTAGTTCTAAATATATTTCACCCTCCTGGAAAAAGGAAATGTGGGCATCACTGATTTTAAGAAAATCTCATCCTATCCGGTGATATTGTCCCAAAACATCCGCTTGTTGGAAGGGAATAGGTTCTAATTTAAAAACAAACAGTGGTTGATTAGCTCTCTCTACCACTGGTGCAGAGGCTTTCCTCGGAGGGAGAAGGCAACTCAGATGTGGTTAAGAACAGACGGACTGGCCCCAATGTCTGCAAGAGACAGTGGCTTCCCCTTTTATGATAATCTCAACTTCTCCCAAATCACCAGTGAGGAGAAGGGGAAACGCCCTCGGAGCAACCCTCTGCAGAAAAGCCAGGACCAAATTCTCTAACAGTTAAATTAAATTCCTTTGCAGACCCACTGGGGTCCTGGGAAAAGGAATGTATTCCATCACTATTCACGGGGTTTTCCGGTTTTCTACTGTGTAATTTACCTGTGTTTCTCTCAAATGCCTCTAATTTCCAATCAAGATAAGCTTTCCGTTCATTTAGCTTTAGTTTTAGGGCCGGCTTTTTCTAATTTGACATGCAAAAATTCATTTTAGGCATCAAAAGAGCTATATTTTGGCCATCTTAAGTTGATGGCTCTTCTGGTTAAGTCTTCTCATTTCTGTACGTACTTGCAGGCAAAAACTTCCTGTCAGTCATGTGTATATATCTGCAGAAGTATTCACGGGAGTCTGGGGTCTGGGAGTGTCCAGTCGTGGAGGCATGATTTTCCGTGTTGATTTTAGCTTTATTTTGTGATCTGAGGAGTAGTCTAAACTAATTTCTAGGGGTGTTATGGGGTGGGTTGAAGGGTGCTGTTTATGGGTGGAGCTCCAAGGGGCTGTCACCTCTTGAGTCATCTCAAACTGTCTTACGTGTCTCGGGGTCTTTCCCAGGCTGTCTAATACAGCAGTGAGGACTCAGAGAGCTAGGCAACCCACCCCTTATGTGCGTTTCCCCGACGAGTCAGTTCTTTACCTACAGCTGAGTTGGAATTCCCTACGGGGCCCCTGCATGTCATGAGGTATACCCCTGACACTTCCACAGAGATTCTCAGTCACCTACGAATACCCTTGATTCGAGCTGGAGGGAGGAAGTGCCCTTTATCTATGGAGCCAAATGAGTTCAGGCTCTCATTTACCCAGCAAAAGATTTTGTTCAAACTCTCAGAAAGCAATTCCAGTTGAAAAGCCAAAATTAAACGCAGCCATCCATTTTTTTCTCTTGTCCTTCATTATTGCGATCCTTATCTATAGCTTAGGTTCTCTCAACCCTTAGCCTTTAGCTCCACCTCTAGGACTTCAAAAAAAACACAACAGTTTAACCAAAGTCAGCCTGAATTCAACTCCAGACATAAGAAGGAAGTGTCCTTCTAGCCAAAAAGACAAGGACCTCTCTGTCTTCGTTGGAACTAGCAACCTGAGAGCCCCGGGGAAGGGCCTTTGTGATTGTACAGTGCTCCCGGGTGCATGGCTGCTGTCTTGCAGCTGGCGGGGTGCCCAGGGCAAACTTCCCTGGTCCAAGGCAGCCATTGTTCATGGGAGTCCCCAAGTACCCTATCGGCTCTCAAATGCTTGACCTGTGCCTGCAAGTGCAGCAATCCATAGGAAGAGAGATTTTTAGAAAGAAGGGAGGAGGGAGAAAGAGGGGGAGAGAAACATCAATGTATGAAAGATGTCTCTCACACTCCCCCAAACTGGGGGACCTTGGTCTACAACAAAGGCATGTGCCCTGACCGGGACTTGAACTGGTGACCTTTCAGTTCTCAGGTCAGTGCTCAAGCCACTGAGCCACACCAGCCAGGGTTCAGCAAGAGAAAACCCCATGACTGGATGAAAGCAGGTAGAAAACAGTCAGTCAGGTCCTTTGAGACAAGGCGACAAGGATGACTGGCGTCCGGTAACAAGACAAGCTCAGTCATGGCACCAAAGGTGTTACTGGGGAGCTGTCGGGACACAGACTTCCATTCTTATCTTCATAAAGTTCTTATCTCTGTGAAGGAAAGATTTCAGTCAAGAGACAAAGAGCAGCAGCAAGGCAGGCAAGAATTTATCGGCAGGGTGAAAATACACTCAGGAGGGACTGAGCGGCCACCTCAGAGTGAGAGTGGCCGTCAGTCCAAAGCTCAGGTGTTCACGGGCTCTTCTTCCTGGACTTCTCCGCTTTGGTTCATCAGCTCGCCCTCTCACTAACCTGTCCGCACACACGCTACATGGCTGGCACAGGTGACCTGTGTGGCTGAACAATGTCCTGAGACGGAATCAGAGAGCTGGTGACCACGGTTCCAGGTATATTGAGGCCTGGTCCAGCCTAGAGATTTACTTTAGGCCCTGCAGACAGGCAAGGATGCATGAGGACTCTCTATTCCCGTTCCCCTCCTTTGCCTGCCCCGGCTCACACCTAATTGGCTGCCTCTTTCAACAGGACCTTCGGACAGCTTTCCGCTGCTGTAGAGCCCAGTATATTCAGTGTGAGGGGTACTTTCCAGATCACCTATCATTGTCTAGCTCCTCTCCTTCCTTAGTTCCTGGTCAACTTTTACCCCCAAATAGGAGACTTCCTCAATAAAACAGGAGTACCCGTGTTAGGCTCTGTTAGGAGCAATCACTTTGGAAAATTCTTGCCTGCAAAAGTGCAAGCCCTGCACACAGGTTCTTTCGGGAAATGAGATTATTGTGTAATACTCTGGGCAATAAGGAAACATGGCCAGGAGTCACACAGCCTGGGGAATTCTGATGCTGCCTGGTCCTGGATTTTCTCCACACGGCCTGGCTGGGGTGGCCTGCCCCTCCCACAGCAATCTGCCCTCACTCCCCACCTCAGGGTACCTGCTCACTCATGACTTCTTTTGCACCCTGGCTCCAACCCTCCACCTTCTCCGTGGGTTTTTTGTTTGAGATCTACTCTGCTATCGATCGCTGTTCCTCTGTCTCCACTTTGAATCTTTCGAGGAAGAGGGTCCACCAGGCTACCTCTGAGGCCTCTGCTGCCCTAGGGTGATGTGCCCACCCTAGTCCAGTCTACTGGGAGGGGTCACATGATACACAGCAGGGAGACTGAGGCCCAGGAAACCCCTCAGAAGTGGCCAGGCCAGGGCAGCTTTTCTGACGCTTCTAGAAGGGAGTCTCTCCAGATAGGAGTTAAGTATCAATGACGAACCAATTAATGCAAACTACAGACAAAACAAGGGCCTGGAACACAGTTGAAATCTCAGATTCGCCTGTGTTTCTGTGCATTTTTTCCTCTTCTCCCAACCCACTGGCTGCATGCTTCAGTTTTCCCTTCTGGGGAACCAGGGAACCAGCTCACCTGGAATCACTCAGATGAACCAGAATCTTCCCAAAACAGGCCTGGGCCCTCCTGGCCTCTCTCAGTGGTAGAGACAACCTCCTCCTGGGTCCTCCACAAACCCGACACGCAAGTCCGAATCTGTCCTGGAGGGCAGGGTCAGCCACAGGCAAAGTGCCCGGGCTCTTACCACTTTCATCGTTCCAGCAATTCATTTTAATTCTCTCCTCTTTCTCCCCTGACCTTTAAACTGCCCCAACCAACAAATTATTTAGGTGACAGAGAAAGTATCTAATGGAGATCTCATGTTAGGTTGGTCTAGAATAGTCAATATGGGTTACTGCTCTTACAGTGCTCCACTCCTTAAAATATACAGACTCTTGGGGGAAAATACAATAAAACTATAGGTACAGAACCTTAAAGTCCTTGCTGCAAGGCTCTGTGCCCCTCCAAGGACCTAAACAAGAGGGTTAGGGGTCTGGAAAGCAAGAGCAATGCTTGAGGGTCCAAATAGCTTGAGGAAAAAAACCCTCGAGGCCTGTGGTAATTCTCCTGGGATTGTCTGCGGTCCCACCCGCCCGGTGACCGGCCACTGTCCCTGCTGCTCTTTCCCGCCACATGCAAACCTCTTGCCTGTCTTTGTCCCTTCCCACAGCCCCCTCCTCAAGCTCTTTTCTGGCAGTTAATTAGTGAAGTGACATTTGTGCACATGTTGGATGGGCCTGTGAAGAAACAGACTGGGGAAAGAAAGCCTCCTTCTGCGCCTCGTGCAGGCAATTTGCGTGCATTCCCTCGTTCCACCGTCATCCCATAGGCGGAGGGTTACTTCTGTTTCCCAGAAGAGGAAACTAAGGCCCAGAGGGGTTACACAGCTAGCCCCATCTAGAAAGAGGCCCCGTCCAGCACCTCCCCATGGGGCAACAGGGCTCCAGGCCACCAGCCTGCTTGAGCGACCCAGGACTGAGGCAGATTAGGGGTCTGGAACCGCATCGGGGGGCAGGCTGAAGGCTGCTGTGTCTCTGCTCGGTGCAGACCCCCAGCGACATCAGAGAGCGGAGCTCAGGGGCTGGCATCCACTTCTACAGGTCCATCCAGCCATCCATCAGTTACTCATTGCTTGAAAGTCCACTGAGCACTGCATACACACGAGGAAGCTCTGATGAAGAAGACAGGCAATAACGAGCGCCAGAAAGCATGTGGAGAAGCCAGATCCCTCAGACACTGTTGGTGGGAGTGTGAAGTGGAGCAGTCCCTTTGGAAAACAAGCTTACAGCTCCTCAAAAACTAAACAGTTAAACATGAAGTTACCCTATGACCCAGCACTTCTACTCCTGAGCACATACCCGGGAGAACTGAAACTGTCTGTCCACATAGAAACCTGTATTCAAACGTTCATCGCAGCACGTGACGTCCAAACAGGGGGCGCAACCCAGATGCCCAAGAACTGAGTGATGGATAAACGAACGTGGTAGGTCCGTACAGGGAGTAGCATTTGGTTGTAAAAAGGAGAAAAGTACCAATATATGCTACAACATGAATAAACCTTACAAACATTATGGAAGTAAAACGAGCCAGACACAAAAGGCCATACATTGCACGATTCCATTCATGTACACCATCCGGAACAGGCAAATTCACAGAGACAGAGTGGAGTTAGTTGTTTCCTAGGGCTGGGCGGAGACTGCAATGGGGAGTGACTGCGGAGGGGTGTGGGGATTCTGATGGGGGTGATGGAAGTATTCTGGAATTAGGTAGTGGTGACAGTTGCACAACATTGGAATACGCTAAAAACCACAGAACTGTACGTTTCAAAAGGTGAATTTTATGTTCTGTGAATTAAATCTTAATTTAAAAAGGTTTGCTGAGTACCTACTCTGTGCCAGGCATGGTGCTGGTGCTACAGAGATTTGTGAGGCATGGCCTGGGCCTTGGGGAGCTTGTGCCCAGTAAGGGAGACAGATGAGTGTTGAGCTGGAGGGAAAAGAAGCAAGCTCAGGGATGGAGGATGGGGGAACCCTCTGGAGATGACAATATACTCCACGGAGCGGAGCAGAGTCTGGAGAGAGTCTGAAGGAGGTTAGCCTGGGGAAGAGTTGGGGTGGCGAGCTGTTGGGAAGGCTACTTACTCTAGGCAGAGAGAGCAAAGGTGTGGCTTGCTGGGGAGCTCCTGGAGAAGGGGGGGAGTCCTGAGGGAGGCGGGCAGATTGAATGAGGCAGGAGAGGCACAGGTGTGGGATGCCAAAGGCCAAGGTTACCCGCTGCAGTAATGCAGGTGCCTCCCTTGATAGCTCAGCAGCCAGGGCAGGAGGAAACAAAGCATTCCTTCCAGGTGGGGACTGTCAGCTCCTCCAAGAGCCGCCTTCTAGGTCCTGATTTACATACAGCAAACTGCCTGTCCCCTCCACCCCGCCCTCATTCCCACATGGAAAACAGAGAGACGTTAAAGAAGAAAATCACCATTGCCCGTATTTCCGCCACTCTTAATATTTTAGGGGTTTTTTCTCAGTTGTTTTCTATGCCTTTATTTTACAGGGTGGGGATCATTTTGTGCTATAATCTGATGTTTTTCTCTTGATATCATAAATGTTATCATTATTCCTTAACATCAAATGTTGTTAATATACTTCATTTCTTTGACTATGTAGTGACCCACCATAAACGGGGATTCTAAAGCAGGACCAGCATGATCTTCTCAAATGATTCTGACTCTCGCACACGGTGATGCCCTGAATGTTTTTGTGCACCAGTGGCCAGAGTCTGGACTCAGAGGTGCCAGTTCTTCCCACATTCTGCTTTTTGGTGGTCACTCTGATCAGAAAGGGGACTGTCCCAAGAACACCAGCGTCAAGACATGCATGGGGCGGGGAGACTCAGAAAGCCCCGACATCAGAGCTGGAAAGGCTCCAGGGAACCTTAACTGAGAAAGCAGAGGTGCAGAGGGCTCACCTGGCCCAATCAGAGGCGCATGCACAGATAGCTAGGGAAAGACCCGGAGGGTGTGCTTGGTTAGTGCGAAGGCATTTAGAACTTATTCTTGGATCAGCACCCAACATCCTCAGAGGCTGAAGCTGGGGAAACACTTCTTTATCTCCTCCACCCACATCCCTCACTCCGGTGCACCCTGTGTACTCCAGCTGCAAGTGTTAACCCACCTGGGCCTGAGGGCTTTTCAAGAAGTGAGGGAGGCCGCTCTATCCAGAGCAGGCCTTGGAATGTCCACCAGCCCTGGGAGCAGCCCCAACCAGTGATGCTCTGAAATTGCTGGGTGAACAAACAGCCAGCAGCCCGGCCTCTTGGGTGGGCTGCCCTGAGGCCTGAGGTCCACACTGTTTCCTAAGGGTCCCCTTGGGGTTGAACTTCTATTGCCCACTGTGGTGGCTGGTTTTAGAGTGCACCCTGGATGACCACCTGCCCTTCCCCATTCCCTTAGTGATGTCCCCTGTAGCTCCCAAATATACTACTTGCACCTGAATCCTTGACCCTTGAAGTACCATACCTCAGGACTTGCCTGGATGCCACTCTGTGCATTACTCCCCAACCCACGAAGCATCATGGAAGGGCAGAGAAGGGAGCATGTTCTGGGGAGCGTGGACAAGAAAATTCCTGGCTGGAACACCCCTGAGAGCACAGCAGTCAGGCCCATGCCTGCTGTGCCAGCCCTGCCAGTGATGTGCCAGGCTTGCGCCAGCCATCATGAGTCATGCTCCAGGGACTCTGAGAGCAAGGTCATCCATCTCCTGATCCACCCCGGGTCCGTCCACCCCAGTTGACCACCTGGGCATTTCCAGCAAAAGTCCCTGTGCTACTGTCATCCCCGAGTCATTCGAGGTCGTACGTGCCCCAGGGAGACCTTGGCTACTGAGTTTTGGGAACTTGTGTGACTCACGCCCCCCAGTGGTCAGTCAACACAGTACATTTCGCTCCAAGACGGGGCCTCTGGGCACTGCAACTGCCAGGGTTCTTAGAAAGCCTCTTCCCAGAACGATCCAGACCACACGTGACTCACCATGGGACACACACACACACACACACACACACACACACACACACACAGCCAAACTCACATCTTCTGCTGTACTTTCCACGCGGTTATTTGTGTCCCGTCTTTGTAATTTCTGACCGGCAAACTGCCTACACTATTCTTTGCTGAAATCTTTTTTCCTTAAATTAACTCATTAACTTAAATAAGTTTTTATCCTTTTTCACAAGTGGAAAATCAGCACATTGTCATAGACAGGAATCAAATCAATAAATACTTCAGCTATTTACAAGGAAAAAAATGTTATTCCAGGTATCACCCCAAATCCCCTCTGGACTGCCTTCAGTACAATGACCCCGAGGGCAGGTGGCATGACCTCCCTGACCTCCTGGACCTCCCTGAGAGCCCTGTGGCTCACCGTGACAACCACGCTTTTTCCTTCTGTTGGGACACCAGGTGCCTGGCTGCCATTCTGGATGAGAGCAGCACACGACATTTCCTTCCTGGAGAAGGGCTGCCGACGCCCTCCTGCAGAAGTGATGGTGGTTGAGGCTTTGCCTCTGTCCCCTCACCTCATCTAAGTCCTTCCATCCTTCAAGAGCCCCTTTTGCTTGAAGGGTTTCAGCCTCCTTGAGCGGCCCCCCCACACCCTCACACCCCTACACCCCAGCGCTGAAGGCCTGGCACCCTCTGTACCTGGGTGGCCCGGCCGGGAGGTTTGTGTGGCACTGGAGTCAGTGTGGAGCCCCTCAGGGGGCAGCCCCTGTCTTTGGAGCTGGGGGGCGTGGGTCTGCATTTCTGGATGTCCAGTTTCTATCCAAGGGTCCTTGAGCCGGTGGGCCACCTCTCTGAGCCTCTGTGTCCCATCTGTAAAATGGGAACCATGATACTTTCATTGCAAGGTAGTCACAGGGCTGGGTGCACTGCCGTGCACATGGTAAGTGCACAATCCTGCATGCAGTCCGTGTTTGACTGCCCGCTTACTGTGAACCATGGGAACACAGCGGTGAGTGTGACAGGCACCCTATAAACACATGGCATAGAAGGAAACTACCTGTAGAGTCTGACATTCTGGGTTCAAATCCCACCTCTGCCTCTTACTCCCCGGGTGACTCAGGCAAGTCACTTTCCCTCTCTGAACTACGGATTCCTCCTCCACACACTAGACACGACAGCAGCTCCTGAAAGGGCTGGTGGGAGGATTCCACAGGGCCTCTGTGAAGCAGGGGCACGCGGCAGGGTCTCCTCTCCTCATTCCTGCACCCCCAACCCCGCCCAGCGTCTGCCCTGTATTGCCAAGAGCTGGCAAACAGACTCCAGTACCTGGAGGACATTCAACCCCAAGTGAAACTCAGCTCTTAATGGCCTCAGTTTCCCAGCCCTGTCCTGCCACTCCCTCACCTTGCCCCTGGGGTGTGCTCACATGCAGAAATGGGCATGCACACAGGGGCACATGAGGTGGGGAGTCATCTGCAACCCAGCAAGGCCCTTGGTCTCAGACCTGGGCCAAGCCTCAGCGCCGTTCCCTGTGAGCTGAGTGACACTGGGCTGGTGGCTCAACCCTTCGGTGTCTCAGGTCCCTTACTTGTGAAGTTGGCATAGTAACAGAAGCTTTGCAGGAGGCTCCTGGAGGACTGACCGAGATCAGAGAAGCTCAGGGCCTGGCATAGTTAGTGAGCTGTCATTATTCTTGTATCCGAGAATAATTACTCTTACGGGAGGGTGGGGAAAGAAAGGCGGTGAGTGTGGTGTGGGAGCCTTGCTCCTCCGGGGCTGTGTCCTGGCTCTGTCCTTTGTAGGGGATGACGGGGGTGACGGGGAAAGGATGGGGACTCCCAGGGTTTTAGTATCACCACTGTCCTGCTGTGTGAACCTGGACAAGTCATTTAACTTCGCTGAGCCTCAATGTCCCCATCTATGAAATGGGACTAGTAATACCCACCCCCCCACCCCCCGCCGCCACAGGTGGTTGTGTGGCTTAAACGGTTGGTGTGCATGAGTGCTTTCCTTAGTAAGCATTCTCTGATCGTCGTTTTGGCAGAAGGAGCTTCAAAGCTGCTGACTCCCAGGGATCAGCTGGAGCTGAACCATCTCCACCACTTAGTGCAGAGGCAGATCAACTCTATTTGATGGAGAATCAGTCCCAGTAAATGGTAATAGAAAAAAAAAATACAATACAGATGAAATCCAAAAGAGAACAGTCCCAGGATGATGAGGCTGAGAAATTTCAGTGCTGGTAGGTATTGGCGTGGTGCCCGTGATGTGCTGGTGCCGAAGAGCAGAGAGCACTTCTCCACAGTAGCCTCCGAGCCTCCGTCCCCCTCTCCCAGTGGCCCGCCTGTTCCCAGTGTGACCTCCAAGGTGCCCTCCAAGGTGCTCGGCAGCACTCATCTGCTGCGTCCCTTGTCCAAAGCAGCCCAGGAACGCGACCTGTCGGGTGAGCTGGGCCGAGGGCAAGGCAGCCGTGCAGCCCAGAAAGCCACAGGACATGCAGAGAGGAACACCCATGACAACCTCCAGGAGGGGCCACCCCTGGACCTGGACCCGCAACCAGAGCTCTGGGCTGGGCAGCAGGGCTCATGGGCTGCCCTGGCTCAGAGGCTGCCTGCTGTGTGTCCACGGTGAATCTCTTATCCTTTCTGTGCGTCATAGTCCTTACTGCTATTTTTTAAAGGTTTTATTTATATTTAGAGAGAGGGGAAGAGGGGAAGGAAGAGAGGAAGAGAAACACTGATGTGTGAGAGAAACATCAGTCAGGTGCCTCTCGGACATGCCCCAACTGGGAACAAACCTGCAACCCAGGCATGTGCCCCGACAGGGAACAGAACTGGTGACCTTTTGCCTTGCTGGATGACGCCCAACCAACCGAGTCACACTGGTCAGGGCCTTTACTGCTATTTTTACTCCCTCCCTCGCTGTTCATCAATTAAGAGAGCATTGGGATACTGGTGATAGACGTACACAATACTGTGAGTATATTGAAAACCACGGGAATGTACGCTTTAAAATAGTTAAAATGATGAATTTTATGTTATGTGAGTTTTACCCCAATTAAAAAGAAATAAAGGAATGCAATGTTACAGAGAGAGAAGGAGAATTGGAAATTTAAAAAGAAATGTGGTGGTGGAGCCCTAACGCCTCTGCTGAAGGGTAGTTTGGAAGGCGGGTCGTGGTACCTGCTTACTCTTTGTCAAAATGTAAATTATTATTCTCTGACCCACAGCAGGGACCAAACATTCCTGCTTGGCTGCCTTTTTTGCTCCATAGTTCAAAGAATTTTCTTCCTTCCTCCCTTCCTCACCCAAGAATGGATATTTTCATTGATTTTAGAGAGAGAGAGGAAGGGGGCGGGGGCGACAGAAACATCGATGTGAGAGAGAAACATTGATTGGTTGCCTCCTATACATGCCCCGACCAGGGCTCAAACACGCAGCCCAGACATGTGCCTTGACTGGTAACCAAACCCACAACCTTTTGGTGTATGAGATGACGCCCCAGCCAACTGAGCCACCTGGCCAGGGCCAGAGCCTTTTCTCTTTATCTCATTACTCACCTTATCTTGGCTGCCATTTGTCATAAAAACCTTGTCCCGGAGAGGAGAGGTGGCTTCTCTGAGGTCACACAGCAGCTCAATAGTCAGTGACAAGAATCCAAGACCTTTCAAGCTAATTCCATCCATGTCCTCAAAGCCCTGTGCTCGGACAGAACTGCCGACCCAACCCTGCCATGGGCCAAGCACGCAGTGGTTGGCAGATGACGGGTTAGAGCAGGGCCTGAGGGGATGTGGCCGCCTTGAAACTCAGGATGATAGCGTTCCTAGAATGCAAAGGAACAGAAAATGGAAATAATTACTGAGCTCTTACCCTGAACCAGGCGTTCCAGAGGCCCTTTGATTAGTGCCCTCCGTCATTCATTTATCATTCCATTATCCTGTATTCAGCTAATGCTGTCCTGTGTGCCCACTCTGTGCCGGTCAGTAGGTGCTGCGAATATTGGGGGCTAAGGACCACACGGTCCCTCCATCTAAGTGTAGGGGAGACTGACAGGAGAGACGGTCGGGAGATTTGGGTTCCTGCCTGGCTCTGCCACAGATTCACCTGAGATGCCAGGTGCCTTGATTTACACACCTGCCCAGGGATTGGGGACTTGAAGAAGGTGATGGGCGCACAGGCCACTGGGTGGTTATAAGCACCACACTCTTCAGGGGTCATGCACAGGAGGCCCCTTGAGCTAGCTTACCAGACAGGGGATAGCGAGGACATGGAGATACTCCCCAGGGACCACACTGGGACAGGCCCTCTCCATTGGGGGTAAGAGCATCTGAGAGAGAGAGCCAGGGCACCAGCCCCAGGTCCTGGGTTTCACTGCCCACGTGCTTGACAGATCAAATGATGGAGTAACTGCACTTTCTGAAACAAAGCCAACCAGGCAGTCGGACACCACGTAGGTGGGCTCCTAGAGGGTTCCAGGAAAGGCAAGGAAGAGTAGCCCCTCATCGTGTGGGAGGCAGTTAGACGGACATGAGCAGAGCGAGGACAATAGGCCGGGCCAGAGGGTCACCATGGCAGGAAGCCTGGGAAAAACAAGGATCTCGCTGCCAGGGAGACCTTTTCTCCCCTAGCACATTGCTGGTGATGGCTAGACCCCTGACCTTTTCTCCTTAGAGACAACAGCTAGGTTTCAGTTGCATTTCAGCTACAGATCCAGAAAAGCAGAAATACCTGCATTGACTGCTGACCGCCTGCCCAGGTGTTGACCAATCAGCTGAGACCAGGGGACCTGAAAGGACACATCTGGAAGGCTCAGGAAGATTCATTCAGGTCCTCCCCTAGGTCCTCCGCTAAAATCTCCACCCCTGAAAGTGATTTTCCCCTTTGCCTTCGCCTCCCCCTCCTTTTCCTGCCCCCTAGGAGTGTTACCTCCTAAGCCCATTTCTTCTACTCTTCTTTCACCTCTAAATAAACTTTCTCTTATAGTTTGAAACTTGGCTCTGAATAGTTTCCTAGCCGGAGCTCTGGACCTCAGATTGCTGCACTGAGGTCTGACCTGAGCCCGCTGGTCTGACACCTGGTGCCACTCTTGCCACCACCACCATTATGGCGCCGTGACCCAGACTGTGACTCAGATTGTTTTAGCAGGCCTAGTGTGGCAGGATTCCAGAGAAGCCCACCTGGGACCACCTTGCAGACCTGGACCAGCGCTAGGTACCAGCAGGGGCCCACTGTGTCCCACCAGCTCCTTGGCTTTGCACCCAGTGGACTTGGGAGAATTTTCCTTGGAATTCCGGACCTACCTGTTTTAAGGTAAGAGGCTGACATTGTTTGAGCTGTCTTTTTGAAGTCCTTGAGGCGGAGCTAAAGGTTAAGGATTGAGAGCACCTAGGCTATAAATAAGGGTTAAGTGAAGATGGAAACAAATGAGTGGCTGGTTATTAACTTTGGGTTTTCAACTGGAATTGCTTTCTGAGAGTTTGAACAAAACCTTTTGCTGGATAAATGTGAGCCTGAACTCATTCAGCTCCAAAGATAAGGGGCACATCATCCCTCCAGCTCGAATCGAGGGTATTCGTAGGAGACTGAGAATCTCTGTGGAGGTGTCAGGGGCACCCCTTCCACAATGTGCAGGAGCCCTGTAGGGAATTCCAACTCAACTGTAATTAAATAATTGACTCATCCAGGGATGCGCACAAGAGGTTGGCTACCTAGTGCTCCAAGTCCTCACAATTGTAGTAGACAATCTGGGAGAGACACCGAGACACATAAGAGGGTTTGAGATGACTTGGGAGGTGACAGCCCCTTAGAGCTCCACCCACAAGCAGCACCCTTCAACCTGCCCCATAATATCCCTAGAAATTTGTTCAGACTCTACAGATTCCAAAATAAAACTAAAATCAACATGGAAAATTGTGCCTCCCAGGCCAGAAGCTCCCAGTGCCCGGCCCCATGAATACTTCTGTGGATATACAGTTAATAGGAAGCCTTTACTTGCAAGTGGTCCTGCAGAAATGAAAAGATTGAGCAAAAAAGAAAAGGGACATGGACAACGATGGTGATTGTGGGGGTGGAGTGGGAGGAGGGTACAAGGAGACTAAATGGTAATGGGAAAAATACAATAAAACATGAATTAATTTTAAAAAATAAATGAAAAGATTTAACTAGAACTGAGATCAATTTAAGATGACTAAAATGTTGCTTTCTGACACCCAAATTAATTTTTGCATGCCAAATTAGAAAAAAAAACAGTTCTAAAACTAAAATTAAATGAATGGGAAGCTTATCTTCACTGGAAATTAGAGGCTTCTAGGAGGAGCACAGGTAAACTGCAATGCAGTTTCAGCTGCTCTGGTGCTGTTCCATCCCTCTCCCCCTGCATGCACTGCTCTGCACTATAATTATTCCTTCCTTTCTTTAGGCTTTGGACTCCTGAGGCCCAGGGACTATGCACCTTTCCTCGAGCAGTATTGTTTTCCTTGAACAAGCTGGATGAAGCCTGAAAGAAGGCTGGCTTTGATATGTGGAAACTCATTGCAATGTATTACTTTTTTTTTTTTTAAGATTTTATTTATTTACTTTTAGAGAGAGGAGAAGGAAGGGAGAAACAGTGGGAGAGAAACATCAGTGTGTGAGAGATACACCGATCCGTTGCCTCTCACATGCCCCCCACTGGGGACCTGGCCCGCCACCCAGGCATGTGCCCTGACTGGGAATTGAACCAGTGACATTTGGGTTTGCTGGCCAGCACTCAATCCACTGAGCCACACAAGCCAGGGCCCTGTTACTATTTTTAATCATTCTTTCGTTCATTCAATTAACAAAGATCTTTGAGCTCCTATTCAGTGTCTTTTTTGTAACTTAGTTTGTCTATCTGAGACAAATTCAATTCAATTAATCATAATGCTGCATTTAATTTGGGAAAGATAGGGAGAAAGGAATGGATGACGGCAGCGATGCGTTAGGGTGGTGAGACCGAGGCTGTTTTCTTTCCTTCCATTTTTTGACTCTTCTGTAACCCAGTCGTTATTTTACCTTTCTCCCTGAACAATGCATACCGCGTAGGAACACTGTATTCGAAGCACTAGAATAAATGAAATTACTAAACAACGTAATTTTCCATGTTAAAACAGAAACTGAAAGTTTTTTCCATGTAAGAAGCTGTAACATACTTGCTTTTAAAACGAAGGAATTTTTCCTCTGTAGGAAATAGTTCTACCCGCCATTTTGCCAGAGCTAACATAAAGCTGCAACGTGTGACATCCATGACACCCACATCTGAGCGGTCTCCCTCAGATGGGCCAATGGCTCCCCTTCCCTTCCCCAAACCTCA
Organism: Macrotus californicus; assembly: GCA_007922815.1. NCBI lineage: Eukaryota > Metazoa > Chordata > Mammalia > Chiroptera > Phyllostomidae > Macrotus > Macrotus californicus. Next base: position 31,728 of record VMDR010004978.1, on the reverse strand, counting down.
GGCTGTCTATGTCAGGGACCTGTCAGGAACACCGGCACCACCCAGCCTCCCAGACTTCTGCAATTGGACATCCCCCGGTTTGTTCCGTAGCATCAGTGCTCTCTGGCTTCCTGGACCCCTGCCACAAACTGCACACTGAAAGGCTGGACAGCCATGAACCAGAGAGCTCCCTGATGAGTTAAAAATAAAATCCCCAGATGCTGCAAGTGAAGTGATGCAGCTTAGCCAAACCAAACCTGGCTCCATGACGGCTCCTTTATTGGACTTGCCGCCCTGCTGATGAGCTAGCTGCTTGGACCTGGGACCAGGAAGAAGTGAATTTATGAAGATGCACCAACCGGATGATGTCACAGCAGGATCAAGGCACCCACAGGCCAGGAGTCCTAGTCATAAATTAGCTAACTGTACACGCAGCTGGGGACACTCCCTAAGGACACAAAAAAAGACCTTTATGCAAAAACGCCTCCCTGGATGGCACCGGATGGGTATAAATACTTCTTAGCTGCCAGTGTGATCATAACTTTGCAACGAGTTGAAGACTGAGACTCTCTGGCCCCAGGAAACTTGGCATCGCTGGTTTGAAACCTCTCAGACAGTCCTGGGAAGGGGCCTGGGCAGCTGGAAGGTCACAGAGCTCCCAGTGTGCCTGTCGTACCCTGTCCAGGCAGTGCAGCCAGCTGCGAGGTGAGTTGTCTTCACTTCTGGGGAATCTGCCGCCTTTTCCTGTTTGGGAAGGCTCAGAAAACTTTGGGAATTTTCTGCCTATGGAGATAAACTGGTGAAAAGCCTGAGAAATGCCGACATGAGGTCTGGCTATTTGGACGGGGCATCTTATTCCGTTTGTTTGTTTGTTTTTTCCTGCAAAAAACTTGCCATGGTTGTTACCTTTCAAGAAAAACACTTTTTAGGAAAATTCAGACTGAAAAGTAAAAAATAATCTGCTAAGAATTTTTTAACACAGATTACCCTATCCAATCCTTGGAGCATGCACCTCTCCCCTGTCCAACAAATTCTTTTAAGATGGATATCACTAAGCCCATTGTATGGATGAAGAAATAAGCCTCAGATAAACAACCGGCTCCAGGTCATGTAACACGTAGGGGCTCTGGGATGCTCACGTGGGTCACGTCCTCGTACTGCCTCCCAGGGCTGGGGTATTTTCAGTGAGGAGGTTTGCCGGCTGCAAGCCCAGACCAGACCTGGGCCTCCACTTAGGTCTTCTTCTTTGGTCTTTTTCAAAGGAGATGATCGATCTCAAATATTGAGAGTTGAGTGTATTTTTCACAAATAGTTATTTTCTTCCCAAGTGATTTAAAAAAACGTAGCGTCGACAGCAATCACACACCCTTAAAACAGGCAGCTACAACCTGACTGCAGTGCTACAGCTGCCGGAAAACGCCTTGCCGGCCCAGGCAGAGGCACCCACCAGCTGGCTCCTTCCCACCTTGCCTCGGGCTGGCTCGAGTCAGGTGGGCTGGCCGGTCCCACAAAGGAGGCGTCCAGGGTATGTACTGTGTCCTTGTTGAGCTGTGGGCCCGCGTTTTTTCCTTCAGATTGTTATGCAGCTTTTTAGAATTAAGGTCTCTATCCATAGGATCCCCAAAGCCAGCCCCAAAATGGGAACAGAGGCTGCGAAGCCTTGATGAAGCGGCTGTTTTAGATTTATGTTAGCTTCCGTATGCTTCTTTAGTACACCAGCCATAAACTCTGTCAACCCTTCTGTCCCCAGCTCCCCTTCCTCAGCCCTGTGGTGAAGAACTTCTGAGCTTAAATCCAGACAAGTGACCTGCTTTGCAAAGCCACAGAGATGGCTTATCTCTGGAAGTTTCTGTTCAAAGCCAAATCACACTTGACAAAGGAACCAGACATCAACAATAATGTGGGAAAAACCATCCGGGCCCCCTACAGGTATGTTTCCCCCGGCCACCTCCACCTCTGCTCATCTCCTCTCTGCTTTCATTTTCCCTCCGGTGCCGCCAGCCCAGAATTTCTCTCTCATCCCGGCTTCTCACTGGAGGTCTGACCTCACTGGTTGCTTCTTGGCTGCCCCTGTTGGGGTTTGATGCAACCCCTGTTCATTGTGCACCTCACTGTGCCCGACATGATGTGGACAAGGAAGGAACGTGGCACAGTACTGGCCCCGAAGGAACTTGGAATTGCTGGGGGGGAAATATGGAAAGTGAACGTGGCATCCCTGACTGGACAATGGGAGGCAGTAGAGTCCAGCAGTTAGAGGGGGGAAGGCACCCTGGCCAACTTCCGTTCTGATTCACCAATGCGTATGCCTCACCAGTTGTTAGATACTTTGAACATCAAGCTGGGGAAGACTACTGGGATGTTCGACAAACCCTATCCCAGCCCCGTGCTGTGCCACACTGGCTGGTCGTGTGCCGTCTTCCACCGGCTTTGTGACCTAGGGCAAGTTAACCTCTCCAAGCCTCAGATGTCCTCACCGGCAGCATGGGGACACCGATGGGACCCACCTCATACCGCGTTGAAATGAGCTGAGAGGGTGCAGGTACATCATGTAGCGGTGCGCCCGTACATAACAGGCTCTCCTCAATAAGAACGAGGGCTTTATCACAGTTTGCTGAGCACCCACTCTGTGCCAGGGCTGCACGGGGCACGTCCTATCACTGCATCTCAGCCCTTCTCCGCGGTGGCTCTGTGAGGTTCGAGTTATTGTGGCATTTTTATTGTCGCATTTTACAAATGAAGGGACAGAAGCTCTAAGAGGGGAGCGGCTTCCCTTAGGTCACCTACATGGTATTTATGAAGCTGGGCTTTGAACACACACACACCGCTTGCGTGTAGGAGAAGCAAGCCCGAGGCAGAACTGAGAGAATGTCAACCAGCCAGTCAGTCAGTCGGCGGGCTTCCGGAGTGAGCTAGACAGTTTGTCCAGCACGCCTTGACCTGGAGGCTGAGCCTCGCTCGAGTGAAAGGCAAGAAAATCTGCAGTATCATGAAAGCAGGAATCACACCAAAGCCTCCACTCACGAGGGCAACCTCTGCCCCGGGGGCAGGGGAGCCCTTCCCGTGGAATCCAGTGGGCAGGGCGCCCTCTGGAGGCAGACAGCATGGCAACCTTGAGTGTACCTGCCAGGTGGCAGAAAAGCCGCACGGTTATAAGCGTGGGCTTGGGGAGAAGCAGGTGGCTTTGCCACTTAATAATCCTGTGGCCTTTGATAAGTCCCGTAGCCTCCGAGCCTCATTTCCTCATCTGTGAGGAGGGGATAATAATGCCTATTTTCTGGGGTGGTGGTAAGAATTAAATCAATTTTTACATGTAAACAGCTTAGCGCTGTGCCTGGCAGAGAGTGAGTGCCTGACAAATGGCGCGTGTTGCTGTTGCCATCACTGTTTTTGCTGTTGGCAGCTAGGACGCCATTGAGCAACATTAAGCAGAATCCCCTCTAAGGGCCTCAGAGAAGTGAGTGGGCTTGGGGTGGGCTTGGAAGAGTGGGTAGAATATGGAGAAATCAAGAGAAACAGCAAAGACATTCCAGGAAGGGAGACAGGGTGGGCAAAGACTCAGAGACAGAAGTGAGCAGGACTGTGCTTGGGTCTGGAGTGGGGGTGGGGGCTGGGATAGGAGCGGTGAGGCCAGAGCTTGGAGGGCTTCAATGCAGAGTAGGGGGTTTGGACTCGCTTGGCTTGCTGGCAGTGGGGAGCCGTTGTAGCTTCTTGAGCAAGATAGTCCAGGTCTGCTGTGTGGGTTGAACTAGAGGAGGGAATATTTGGCACCAGGTAGTCTGGGCTGCAGTGGCCAAGAGGCTGAGGGATGAGAAGGCAGGGTTGGACAGCCTCTCGATGTCCTCCTGGCTGTTCAGACTGACACGCTGCAGAGTGACAGAGGTTTCATCGCTCCTTGCAGGGTCCAGGGAGGGCCCAAACCCCAGGAATCTGCCTTGACACTTCTTGGTCACCAAGTAAGACATCCCTTCCTTCTTTCTCTTCATCTCGTGGCTGCAGCCCCTGCCAGCGTCCCCCACGTTGGCTCTGACCTCTCTCACTCCAACTTGACTTCTAGCAAGTCATGCCCTTGCTCTGGAGTCTGCCGTGGCTCCCTATGGCCTGTGGCCACATGGAGGCTTGACTGCAGGGTTCTGCATGATCACTCTCCCCAGGGGGCCCGTCACACCTGGCCAACCCAGCCTTCCTGTGTCCCGGTGCCTGTACACAGCAGATTCCTCCCCGGACTCACCCAGACCCAATCCACCTCCTATCTTTTCAGACCCTCCCCTACCCCTGTAGTGCAGCCTACAGCTTTTAGTTCTGAATCCCACACCCTCTAACAGCACCAACAGTTATTCCTGACTTGTGTTTTGGACCATTCAGGAGACCTGGGCTTAGACCCCAGGCGGGACCCTGAGCTATAGGTTTACCGGAAGCAAACCATTGACCTGACCTACCTTTCTAAGCTTGGGTGGGCTGGTAGAAAGGCTCGAATCGGATACTAGGGGTGATGGAGAGAAAATATCATACATTGATTTATTTACCCCTCCCAACAACCCATGAGGAAGGGACTTCTGTTACTGTCTTACTGTAGGGACGAGAACATTGAAGCCTAGAAAGTTTAAGTAATTTTTAAGATCTCACAGCTAGCAAACGTCAGAGCTGGAGGTCAAACTTGGCAGTCTGGCTTGTAACCACTAACTGGGCTGCCACGCTTTTGCTTCTGGGCATTTCCAGTCCGGTAACAATTACCGAGAGCTCCTCACCTGGCACTGTGCTTGGGGGTAGCAGGGGCAGTCATGGACATGTCCATGAGGCCCGTCTGTTGATTAATGAAACAGTAAACTGAGCTGCTTATTAATTGCAGGCATAGCAGCTAAAAATAACAGATAACACTTGTAAAGTCCTTATTACTGAAGCTCAGAGGCTGGGGGACTTGCCAAAGATCACAGGGCTATTAAGTGTCAGTAATGAGACAGAAACTTTTATTATCCTTATTTTACAAGGTCGAATGACTTACTCAAGGTCAGAATCTGGAAAGTGGTGGAACTGAGGTTTGAACCAAGGTCAAACTCATAACCTCTACAGTATGTGGGCTCTCCCAGAGGATCTACTACGTGCTGGATTAGGAAAGGGACAGAGAAGAGACCCAGTTGCTGCTGGCAGGGAGGGATGGCGGCATGGTGCCTTCCTCGCTGGTTTGGGGAGGAGTGCCTGCGGAATGGGATGTTAAAGGGCTCTATAAATTGGGGTGGGTGCGACAGAGAGGTAGGAAATTGCAGGGGAATAAGGAGGGAGGCACCAGCTCTTCCGAGCCCAGCTGGACTGAGACCCACAGCAGGGGACAGGGATGTCACCAGAAGAAGAAGCAGCAGTGCAAAGGGGATTTTATACTCTTTGGGAAAGCAATGGGAACCAATGACTATATTTTGATTTTAAAAGGTAATTTTCAAATTCATCCAGGTTCAGTAAGACCCAGAACCTATTATATGCAACTAATGATTCTGTATTTTGCGGAAACAAATGGCTAGGAAGTGGACACGGTGCGTGTGTGTCTTAGGGACCAAGGCAGATGTTGGGAACATCTAGGTGAAGATATATGTCATTTGGAACAAAGCCGAGCTGGGTTGCAGTTGGCTCAGAATAACTGTGTACCTTCTTCTGTTCCACTTTAATCCGGGTTGGGATCAAATGCACCGGGATCTGTGCGGGAGGGCTCTGTGGTCTGAGGCCCGGCTGCCACTCTGTCTCTGGTCTAGACCGGAGGGGCTATCCCCCTTCCGCCGGAGGAGGAACGGACAGGGGAAGCAAAGTCAGAAAGGAGGCCCTGTACCTTCCAGATGGCAAGGACCAGGGGCCTGGAAGGGACCTGAGGGGGCTCCTGATCCAACTTGCAGCCCCTCGTGTCTTCCACTAAAAGTCACTCCCAGCCCTGCTCTTTCTTTGACTTCCTTCCTGGAACCACACTGAACACGCAGAGGGAAATTACACTTCCCAGGGCAGGCGGCCCTGTGGGTGAGAGAGCTTGAACTGTGGCTCCGAGGCTGTTGTGTGGCCTGGGGCAAGACAGCTAACCCGACTCCTCCCCAGTAAAGTGGGGACAGCAGTATGGATTTAGCAAGGGGTAGATAAAATAACAGAATAAAGTTTGCTCTACTCACCGTAAAGTACTGCAGTACAAAGCCTGCCCTACTGTGCTTAGCCCAGAGAAAGTCCCGGGGCATCCAAAAGGCAGACATCCCTGCGGACGCCTGCTCTGGGTCACTGGGTGTGGGCGCACCCCTCCCTACCCCCGGAGCACTCCGGCCCAGGGCCAGTCTGGGTGAAGCCGCGTCCAGGCAGTGTCTCCTGCTTGCTCCGCCCCCGGGACGAGGGCTGCGGAGGCGGGCAGCTTTAAAGGGACCCGCGCGGAGCGGGAAGGGGCGCCCTCTGAGCTGCGCCCTGGCCAGCACCATGCGCGAGGGCCTGAGTGCGGCGTGCGAGGCAGCCCGGCCCCGGCTCTGCGGGCTCCTCCGCAGGATCCTGCGGCCGAACCCCGCCTGCGGCTCCCGCCGAGCCAGGTACTGCCGCCGGGCCGGGTCAGCCCTGGGAGGGGGGCGGGCGGCTCTGCGCGCGGACCGGGCTCCAGCCCGAGGTGGCACTGACCTTCTCTGAGCCTCGGTTTTCCGTGGAAATGAGGATTTGCTTAAAAGTATTTTCCTCGGTTAGAAGCTATGAGGTTGCGATTCTGTAGCCACAAAGGCCCAGGGAGTCTCCACGTGCTCCCGTGAGCCACGTCTATGAGGGCCAGAGTAGGAATTATGGATGTCTCGGCACTGGGGAGCTTTCTAGATTTTTTTCCAGCACTGGGGCTGCTACACCGTTTAGGACAGATGTAAGAGAGCAAAAAGATTCTTCTTTAACAACTAAGATCCATTTTCCGGAACTCCTTTCTGCCCCCAGGCCCTGGTGTAGGGAGCGGTGGGCGGGTGAGGAGGAGCGGGAACTGCAGGAGAGTCAGGACCCTGGGTCAGCCCGGAAAAGCCCCCGACTGCAGCTCTGACCTCAGCACCCCGGTCCTGGGTCTCAGCAAGCACCACACACCAGCACCTCTTTTGATGGCAGGCCCTGAAGGGTCCTCCTTTCCCACAAAGAACCAAGCAGGACCAAGCGTAAGGGTGGGTTCGACCAAATTGCACCGACTGTCTGGGTGGGCAATGCAGTGATTTGTCAGTGAGTATCCAGAACCGTAACGTGCTCATCTGGCTTCTGGCCACCCCACCTCCCCACAGCTGCCTAAAGAAACCTGCCCAGGGAGACGGGGGGGGGGGGGGGGGGGGGGGGGGGGGGGGAGGGGGTCGGCTTTTGCACAGCTTTGCTTATTCATTTTCAAATTTAAACATTTTCCCAGTTATGAGAAGAATTCATGGTCACTGTAAAAAGTTGGAGAACACAGAGAAGTATAAAGAAAAATTCAAATTGCCCGTGCTCTTACCACTTAGTGCTAGTCACTGTTAACACTTACTTAATGCTTTTCTGTGCGTTTACACACGCACAGCATCAGACCATGCACACGGTCTGGGGCATTGTACAGTCGTGGAGAACTGGGCACAGCCTACGTATTGCTCTTTCCAATAATAAAAGCAAGCCATGCTCATTTGTCATATTCCAGCCTCACAGACGTGTATAGAGTGGGACGAGAGAGACCCTTGGAGTGCTCTCTAATCTCCTTCCCCTTTGATGTGGGTGCACATGCACACCCCAGAAAATGCTGCAAAGAACATGGAACACAACAAGCTTTCCCACGAGAGTGCCCCTGTAGTGTGACCCGCTGCAGAAGGAGGCATGTGTGATTTTGGAGGGGTGCTTACGAGTATGTAGCCAGAGGAGTCACGCCTTCTGTTGTCTTCTGTTCTCTGTAGCGTTTGCCAGGAGAGCAACCCTGAAATCCCAAACCAGAACCAGTGGTTTCTAAGTGATTACAGATTGTTAGGGCTTTCTCCAATGGACAAGCTAAGTTCTTTACATCTGCTGTTTTAAAGTAAATGGAACCAATGTGTGTTTTTTAAAAAGAGTCCTTATCTTCCAGAAGCACTTACTGAGATGTGTATGGACAGCAGTGCATCTGGAACCTGCTTTGGACTGATGGTGGGGGTTGGGGGAGTGGAGCAGAAACAGGACTGGCCGTGGGTTGATATTGTGTGACGGGCCCAAGGGTGATTATTACTCTACTATCTCCACCGTGAATGTTTAACCTTTTTCATAATAAGAATTTAGAATAAATAAATAAACCAAGACAAATCAAATGCTCTAAATAAAAAAGCTTAAGTCCTCTGAAATGAATGGGTGGTGGGCAGCACTGCTGGCCTGGGAGAAGCCGTTCTCGGCCCACCCACGTTTGTACTCGGCTTCCGAGGGGGTTATCTTCCCAGAGCTTCTATGGGTCGTCCTTTGGGCCACCGGCCTTGGTTCAGCTCCCTTTGTGTCTTTTTGGCTGTGTAGAGGGAAGGCAAGAGAGGAAGAGGAGAGGGAGGGTAGTGATGGAGAGGAGGTGGGGTCTGACTGCCTGCTCCCCAACATATGCACCTTGTCTGGAACCACGAGCAATTCACTCCCGCTCTCTGGACCTCAGTTCCCTCAGCCATCAAATGACGGGCTGGCAGAAGGGATTCCAAGACCCTTCTCTGCCCTCAGGTACTCCATCTCATGACAGTTGTTTCTTTTCACAGTTCAGTGACACAGGATGACCCCAAGGGTCACAGCCTTGGCAAGCCCCAGAATGAGTCCCCCCAGCCCTTCACGGGGACGGTGAAGGTCAGTGAGTCACATGGCTGTGGGAAGCCCCTTCCTCCCTCGCCCAGGCGGATGCAGGCTGAGCAGCCTGGTGGAAGCTGGGGTCTGGGCAGTGAGTGGAGACCCAGGGGACACGGGTGGGGACGAGGAAGGGCGTTGGGAGGGCAGGTGATTTATGGTGACCAGGAGTGGTGGCCCCCACAGTGCACTGGCACCTGGATGCCTTGCCTGTGTGAGCGAGCAGGCCCGGGTGAGAGGAGACCACCACCCATGGCATGGAGTCAGACTCAGCAGCTGAGCCTTCGGTGCGGCCCCCGGCTCCTGCCCCACTGGTTCCATCTCCCCCGAGCGCTGCGGATCTCAGTGCTCCAGACAGATGGGCAGAGAAATGGGGCGGGAGTGGCTGGGGGAGCAAATGGTTTACATTTTTTTAAATGCCCCTTAGTCCATTCTTCCTCCTCCTGATTTCTGTCCTCGGAGGCACCGGCTGTGACACTGGAGGTGACAGCAGTATCCTTTGTAGCTAGTCTCCCCTACTGTTGCAGTTCCTCTGAGGGAGCATTTGGCAGGGCCTTAGGTGCAGAGAGATGTCTGGCCAGTGGCCCGGACACCTGGAGCTCTTAGCAGGCACTGGCCCAGGTGGCCAGGCTGCCGGGAAGGGAGGAGGGACATGGACCAACACCCTGACCTGTGTTCCCACCCAAGCTCCCCACCCCACCCAAAGCCAAAGGAGAGGCCAGGGAGAGACCCATGGGGTCCTGGAGTTGGAGGCATTTGGGGATCCCTGTTTTCTTCTCCCTCTTAGAAGTCTCCAGAATCCCTGGTCAAGCAGAATGCGCCCCCATCGGCCTGCCCAAGGCACGTGAGGATCAAAAACTGGGGCAGTGGGATGACCTTCCAAGACACACTTCACCACAAGGCCAAAGGGGTGAGACATCTGGGGCTGCAGGGTGAACCACCTTTGTCCCAAGTCACTGAAGCCATCAGGGCCCTAAAAGGATCAAATAGATGTGCCTCTGGGCAACACAAACGGTCATCACTTGGGTGGGGGTGCTGGGAACAGAGACATGCTCCTCATAAATAACAGCGGGAAGTAAATGGTGCTAACTTCCCGTGAATTCTGCTCATGGGTAACAGGTAATCCGGGGTGAGAGAAATGGTTACAGCAACAAATTCATTCTTTTCAAGAGAGACACAGATTTCAACATAGTATCAAGGAGAATTTCCTAACAGACCTGTCCAAAGATGAACTGAAGTACATCAAGGGGTAGTGAGCTTGCCATCATGAGAAGGATTCAAGTGCTATTTGGTAGGGATATTGGAGAGGGGTTCAAGCATCCAGTGAGTAGTTGTACTAAGTGTCCTTTATGGCTCCTTCCTGTATTCTACGCTTCTCATTCTAACTTTAGAATGCATTCTATCTAAGTGGGAAAGAGTTGAAAATTTCAAGACTGTGAAAGCAGAATAATTTCCCACACCTTCCAGAAATCACCCCCATTAACATTTGGGTGTACCTCCTTCCAGTAGCTTTTCTGCACCAGCCTCCGGCTTTGGGATTTGCACCCTCTCATTTCAGTTCACTCTGGCTGAGCAGCAGTAGTGTGTTCCCAGGAGCCACATCAGCCTCTTTAAATGAGAAGGCAGTAGAGATGTTTCCAGGGATAGAGCTGTTGACTTTGCTCTGAGTCTGGGGCCAGCTGGGAATGGGGCCAAGAGGCTGAGCCCAGGCAAGGGGGAGCAACCCCAGCTCACACCCACTGGGGTCCAGCCAGTAGAGGAAAAGAGATCTAGGTGGGGAGAAAGCCTGGTGGACCCCAAGGAGGAGGTGCCACAAGGGTGCAGATAGGTGGTAGGGAGCTGGAGCAGCCAGAGTGGAAGGAGGTGGCTAGGAGAGCTAACCCTGGAGAGGATGGCCATCAAAGCTGCCCACCTCACCACCCACCTCTCTCTTCCCAGGATCTCGCTTGCAAGTCCAAGTATTGCTTGGGAGCCATCATGAACTCCAAAAGTTTGACCAGAGGACCCAGAGACAAGCCTACCTCCCCCGACGAGCTTCTACCTCAAGCTATTGAATTTGTCAACCAGTATTACAGCTCCTTCAAAGAGTAAGGCTCGCTTCTTACAGGATCCACGGCCTCCCCTTCCCGGGAGCTCTCCTGGCTCCAGCCATTTCCCTCTGAGCCCAGGCTCTTTTCTTCCCAGATTTGCGGTGGCAACTGAAGCCTAGTTTCCCGAGGGAAAAAGACCCGGGGTAGGTTTTCCTGATTGTGAGACAGAGGCAGAGCAATAGTGGTTAAAAGTGTGGGTCAGGAATGTAACCGACTTTGAATCCTGGCTCCCCCAGTGAGCAGTCCCATATCCTTGCAGAGTCTGCTTACCCTCTTCGTGCCTCAATTTCCTCATCTGTAAGGAGGGGGCGGTGAGGATAGAGTCTTGCTCATAAGATTGTTGTGAGGGTTCAGTAAATTTAGAAGTGTCCTGGCACACAGTCACCTAGATTATGACTTGATAGGCACCCTTTTATTATTAAATGTTTGTAATAGGTAGGACCTTCCAGACCACCTAGTCAAGCCCTTCTCCTACAGGTGTGAACAAGGAAGCCCAGTGACACACCTGAGGTCACCCAGTCGCAGCTAGAATTCAGGCCACCCAACTGGAAGAGGGCAGGACGTACTCTTTGCACTGACCTTTGTGGGCTCTACATTCCTGGGCTTCATTAAGTATGCCCGTTTTGCTGTGTATGATGTGCACGTTCCTGCCCAAATTTCTGAGGGAAAAATAACATGGGTGCACATTATACACATACCATTGAAATCTGGTATGACTTTGAATTAATGTAGGCCCCTTTAAACCTTACAAGAATGCACAAAGGGATTGTAAGACAGAATGGCCAAGGGCACAGATTTGCTGTTTTGTGGGCTGGGAGAGGACTATGGCTTTTATGTGCAGGCCCACACGGCACTCCACTGCGTGAAGTGGGCCAGGGAAGTGCACCCGGGACCCCCATGGTGGAAAGAGTGGTTCCCAGAGACACCACATCCCCTCTCCTATGACCCTACAATGTCTGAGTTGGGAGGGACCTTGAGTCTATGGAAGAGCCCCTTATCTCTCAGGGCCAGTGATCCTCAACCCTGGCTGTGCCCTAGAGTCACCTGAGGACCTTGCAAAATACTGAGGTCAGGGTCCGCTGGCCAGCAGTGTCAGGACCCCAGGAAGCGGGGAGGCAGCAGACACCCATGTTCTTTAAAAGCACCCCAGGCAGTTCTAATGTGCAGCCCGACTGAGAACCCCGTGCACAGCAGGAGGGGTGCTTGCTATGCGCTGTGGATAGACCCTCTGCAGAGGTGCTGTGTGATTAGGAGGTGCAAGGTCCCTGGGCTTCCAGCTAGGTTGTTGACAAATGAGCCTTTCAGGGTGCAGGAATTGTTTCCACGGGCTTCCCGGGGCCACTGTGTTGATGGCAACATTTACTAGGCACTAAATATGTCTGGGCCCTGTGTGAGTGCCTTGTAAGTGCTACCCACCACCGCTGTGTGAGATCGGCGCTGTTACAATCCTCCGCACTTTTCAGACGTGGAAACGGAAGCCATGGAGATGTGATTTACTCAAAGTCACACCTTCTAAAGTCCCCGAGCTAGGATCGGAACCCCAGAAGGTTGGTGCTAGAGCCCCTGCTTTTAACTTCAAGTTCTAGTGTCCAGCTCTTTGACCTTGAAGTTTCCTACGGAGTAGACCTGGGAGTTGCCGCTGGTGTTTGAAAGGCAGCTGGGTGGGCGTCAGCCTGGGGAGCCTCCAGGGCTGCTCATGTGGCTGTTCAAACCCATTGGCCCCTCACTGAGGAAGAGTTATTTCTCACAGTCACGAACCCATACCTGGCACCCCAAGAGGACCTGGGAGGTGTGAGTGGCAGACGGCAGTTCATCTCCACAGTTGCACTGGCAGCCGAAGGCACAAACAGCGGGGCTGTTTGGTCCAGTCTTCCACAAAGGGAAGACTGTTTCGTTAGAAATGGGAACTTGTCGAATGCTCTGCTCAAACCTAGTTTGCCGACGCCCAGAGCTGCTCTCTTTTTTCCAGAACTACTCGGCGTCATAGCATTTTTAGTGCCTCAGAAACGTGACTATGTGAAAACAGGAGGAAAATACAGAATTCTGAAGGGATTGGGTGAAAAGCTGAAAAAGAATCCTTCCTTATGTAGTCACGTGGTCACACCACCAGGTATGCTCTGGTGACCGCCGGTGTTTTCCTGCTTGGACGCAGCGCAGGGAGTGGGGCGAGGAGCCTCACTTGGGGAGAAAGGGCTTCCTGTGGTGGGCAACCCAGCCTTCACCCGGCAGGTCCTTCAGCCGGGAGCATCCTTGAAGATAAACAGTGCCAAGTGTTTTGTCTTGGAGCTCCTTTCGTTAATCAAGGAAGAGTTGTCAAGACACTCTTCATCCACAGAAAGGCCATTTTGTTCCGAGTTGTCCAGTCCCCTTAATCAGGAGTTCATTCCTTGAATAGTTTTGTTTGTTGCCATTTCAAACATCTTTGGTGCTGATTGGAAATCTCAAGGTTGCCGTGTGTGTGTGTGTGTGTGTGTGTGTGTGTGTGTGTGTGTGTGTTTCAAAGCCTTTCTGACTGCATGCCTCTTCCTTGGGGGATATTTTTGAAGCCTGGGAGGAGGGGAGGGGAGACCCCGTGTAGAAACCTCCCATGGGATTGCTGGCTGAGAGGTGCAGAGGTTGGGAAACCGCATGCTCTAGGCAGCCCGTGATACTGGGCCTCGCTGGGGCCCTGCAGGCTGAGTCCTGAGAGCCGGGCCCTGTCTGTGCCTGACCAGGAAAGCGTGGGAAGGCCCTCAACGTCTCTGGGCTTGCAGTCTTGCCTAAGGTGGAAAGTAGAAGGTTAAGAGCCTGGGCTTGGCCTCAGGGAAACCTGAATCTAAGTCCTGTGACTTGGCTCTTTATCACACTTCCATTCTATGAGGTCACTTAACCTCCTAGAGTGACACCAAAATACCTTCCTCAGAGACCCAGTGAGACCCCGAGTGGGAGGGACTTCACCCAGCACCTGGTTCCTAGCAAGTACTCAGTACACAGGAGATGCTGTGGAAGGGACTGGCTCGTCCCTTAACCATGGGAAGGTAGACAGCTGCTCCCCTGGAGGAGAGGCGGACGGAACTGTGGCGTGGTGGATGCCCCTCTGGGCTTTGCATGTGTCTGGGGATTGCATGCTCTCCTTGCTCGTGCTTGTCAAGCTGAGACGTGCACGGGTGGAGAAAAACACCTTGAAACAACAGGGTACAGGTGGGACTGGGCCCAGCTACGTAACCTGCAGGACCCAGTGTAAAAATGCAAATGTGGACTCCTTGTTCAAAAGTGATGATGTCTTTCAAGGCAGTGACGGCAGAGCATGAAGCCGAGCGCAGGGCCCTTCTAAGCTCAGGGCCTGTGAGGCTGACCCGTGAAGCTGACCCTGGAGGGGACTGTCTCCATGACAGACATCTTGCCCTCCTGGTGTCCTGGTTCAGTTCCTGCTTCTGTGGATGGAATTAATCCCTGTTTAAGGTCATCTCATTGTTGATCTCCCTTCCTGTCCTCCAGGGCAAAAATAGAGGAACATCTGGCCAGGGTGGAAGCCGTAACAAAGGAGATAGAAACAACAGGAACCTACCAGCTGACGGGAGATGAGCTCATCTACGCCACCAAGCAGGCCTGGCGCAATGCCCCACGCTGCATCGGGAGGATCCAGTGGTCCAACCTGCAGGTGGACTTCCTCAGACCCTAGTGGGAGAGGAAGCGGAGGGATGGAGGGGGTGGGCAGGCCCTGGGCAGATGCCCCTGAACAGCCAAACTGAGCTGTGCCCAGGACTCCCAGACTGAAACCAGGGCCTCAGGTTTTCTCTTCTCATTCTTGAACCTGAGAAGGGGGGGGGGGGGTTGAGGGGTGGCGCCCTAAGAGAAATCTAGAATCCAATTTTAGCCCCAGGATTTCTAGCTGATCCTTCTGTCTTATGTTAAATTTGGGAGACTAAATGCCAACATCAAACCAAAAGACCTCTGGGATTCGGGTTTTAACAGCGTCTTCCAAGTGGGATTGCTTGGGCTCCCCTAGGAGAACAGGAGAAAGGGTGGGCGGGGCAGCCTTGAAGTGGGAGATGTCGGTGCAGAGGTGAGACTGCACTTCTTGGCTTGGTGTTGGACAGCAGGGTTTTGGGGCACACCCTCGGCCCCTTGTGACTGAGCTTCTGGTCATCCCCGGGGGCTGTGTGCAGGTCTTTGATGCCCGGAGCTGTTCCACTGCCGAGGAAATGTTTGAGCACATCTGCAGACACCTGCGATATGCCACCAACAATGGCAACATCAGGTGGGGGCACCTTTCCTGGGGCTATGACTGGGGTCCATCCTCCTCCAGAATCAGCCAAAAGATACAGATGGGTTTGGGGTGGCATTTCTAGCTCCAGGAAAAATCAGGGAGAGAGAGACCTGAGACTCGGGCTTCTTCAGGGAGCCCGAGCAGTGAGCAGAGCCTCCGGGAGCTTAGCCCCTCAGTGGCCTGTTTGCTCGGTTTGCTTCTGACTTGGAACCATCTGGAGGGGATGGAGGTCTTTAAGAAGCAAGATTAGGGCTCCCCACTTTTTAGAGGGGGTGAGAAGTTAGTTTTGAAGCAAATGGCTCCGGGGTGGTTTTTTCTTAGAGGTGGGAGTTTCACGGCTCATCAGTACCCACCTCCGCCTTACCTTCCCTGCCCTCGACCAAAGAGGTCAAGGCCAATAGGACCGAGCAGCTCATTCATTCGATCATTCATCTGTTCTTCTGTTCAGCAAATACTCAGTGACCAACTAACAGGGACTAAACAAAGGGTTAGGCATGAGGGCTGGGGGTGGCTGGGAGGGCTGCTGAGGTGACTCAGACCCTAAGACACTGCTTCAGCCGCTGTGAACCTATGTCTGCAGTGACTAACTCAACCACAAGGAGAGCAATATGGTGCAGAGCAGAAAGGGGTGGGGCAGCTAACCCTGCCTGAGAATGGGGAGGGGCCAGTCCCTGTGCTGGAAGGAGAAGAGGGAAGGAGAGGGCATGTCAGGCAGTGGGACAGGTTACACAGAGGTCAGGGAGAGCATGCATGTTGGGGAGCTGCAGGATTGGGTTCCATTAGCTCAGGGGCAGAGGCCTGGGGAGTGGGAAGACAAGAAGGGGAGGGGGCCAGTGGAGAATGGCTGGGAGCCCCCCACAATGCCAGGTGGTAAACAGCATTCTCTGGGCTTGGGGAAGGTCGGCCATCACTGTGTTCCCTCAGCGGAGCGATGGGAAGCATGACTTCCGGGTCTGGAACTCTCAGCTCATCCGGTATGCTGGCTACCAGATGCCTGATGGCACCATCAGAGGGGACCCTGCCTGTGTGGAGTTCACCCAGGTACCAGATCCAGCCTTAGTGCTGACAGAGTGAATCCTAGAGGGGCCAGGGTGCCTGGGTCTGCAGACTCACTGGGCCTGTCTTGTTCCCAGCTGTGCATCGACCTAGGCTGGAAACCCAAGTACGGCCGCTTCGATGTGGTGCCTCTGGTCCTGCAGGCTGATGGCCACGACCCTGAGCTCTTCGAAATCCCGCCTGACCTTGTGCTCGAGGTGCCTATGGAACATCCCAAGTAAGCAGGCTGAGGGTGCTGGGCGTGTGAGTTAACATGCATGTCCCCTCCTTCCCTAAGTGAGACTTCCACCCTCAGGCCCCTCCTCGCATCTCCCCAAAAACCCAGTCAGCAGCAGATGCCAAAGGGCTGGCTTTCAAGGGTCCCTTTGTCATCCTTATACAGCAACTCTGCACTGTGACCTATGAGGATATGTTGATGGTGAAGGGGAAGCAGAGGCTTGGACAGATGGGGCCCTAGGAGCTTGGGTAGCAGTGCCCCTGGGGAAGGACCCCCTGTAAGGCTCTGAGATTCTCACACCGAGCAGCCCAGGCCTCTTTTGCCTTCTTGCCAATTCTCTTAGCTTCCCCTCCTGACCGGGATGAAAGCACAGGGCTGTAGTGACTTCTGGAGCTCGCCTGGTTCAGCACTTGCTCTGGACAGCTCTACCGATTACAGAAATACCTCCGTATACTGAGACTAACTACATAGCAGTCATTGGGCTGGGCTCTTTTTCCTTTTCTTTCTTTCTTTCTTTCTTTCTTTCTTTCTTTCTTTCTTTCTTTCTTTCTTTCTTTCTTTCTTTCTTTCTTTCTTTCTCTCTCTCTCTCTCTCTCTCTCTCTCTCTCTCTCTCTCTCTCTCTTTCTTTCTTTCTTTCTTTCATCTCTTGAATATCCTGAAACAGCCCCATCTCCGGACCTTTGCACCTGCTGTTGCCCCGCCCTTCTGCCAGAGTTCATTTCTTCCTGTCAGTGAGGTATTCCTGCCCCTCTGAGAAGCCGCTCCTGAATGCCCAGTCTAGAGTAGGCACCCTCACCTCTGTGTGAAACATCACCTTGGTTCTGTCTTCCTGTTTATTTACGTGTTTACCTGTGTAGAGTCCACACTCTAGACTGTAATCTCCTGGAGAATAGGGATCTTGCCTTTCTTGTTCAGCAATATATCCCCAACACCTAGCAGGGTACCTGGCACATAGTAGGTGCTCAGTTATAAGTATTTCTGGAATAAATGAATATACAAATGAATGATAGTATTATCTTCACAATAATCTCTCGAGTTTGGTGCCACATCTCCATTTTGTTGGTGAAGATGCTGAGGCTCAGAGGGTCTAAATAACATCCCAAGGTCACACAGCTGGTGAGCAGTAAGGCAGAACTTGAAACCAGGCTTCCTGACACGAAAGCCCTTGACCGCTATGTTATGTTGGGTTCCCAACATTTGGCACAGGCCTGGCACAGACTTGATTCTTACTGCCTGTTTGCACGAGTGACCGAATGAGTGGATGGATGCATAAATTAATGATTGACACCTCGTGCACCCAGTCACCCCTCTGGCGGGATGATCTTAAAGCTCAACACTTGGGAAGGAGTTATCTTGGTGGACTCTTTTCCTGTAGCTTTTTTTGGGAGGTGAGGGCAGGCAGAAGTGAAGGCCCCCATTGCCAGTGGCTCTGTCTCCCCGGCAGGTACGAGTGGTTCCAGGAGCTGGAGCTGAAGTGGTACGCCCTGCCTGCGGTGTCCAACATGCTGCTCGAGGCGGGCGGCCTTGAGTTCCCAGGGTGCCCCTTCAATGGCTGGTACATGGGCACAGAGATCGGGGTCCGGGACTTCTGTGATGTCCAGCGCTACAACATCCTGGAGGTAACAAGGACCATTCAGCTGGGTCAGCTGGAAGTGTGAGCCTGGGCTTTGGTCCCCAGGACCGACACGCCCCCATTTCTCTGCCTCTGCAGGAAGTGGGCAGAAGGATGGGCCTGGAAACACACAAGTTGGCCTCACTGTGGAAGGACCAGGCTGTCATTGAGATCAACGTCGCCGTGCTCCACAGTTTCCAGGTGTGTCTGGTGTTCTGCGGGTCTGACCCTTTCCCGTAGGAGGGTCACCGGGGCCAGCCACTCACGCCAGGCTTGCTTTCCCCTTACAGCACTGTTCATGTTTTTGTGCATCACACAAGCATTAAACAGCCGGTCTGTGCCATGCACTGGGCTCGGTGCGGGGATGCAGAGGCAGACCAGCCCTCACTAACTCTGGGTCTTCTGGCATAACTTCTATGCTTCTAGCAACAGGTGACTACTTCCCTCCAGAGGCTGGTCAGTCGCTGCGTTTAGGCATTGGGTCCTGTCCTCTCTCAACTTCTCAGGGACTTGAATTGTGAAAATGCCTCCCCTCTCTCTCCTGTATCATCAGGGCCTCCCTCTCCACTGGGCCATTCCCATCAGCATCAATAGGCCGTAATGGTTCCCGTCGCAAAGAAATAAAGGTCTGGCTAGCCCAGTAGCTCCTGGGCTACAACTGGTTTTCTACGGCCCCTCCTGGCGAAACCAAGGAAAGATGCCATGACACGATCTCACCCCTGGCTCTCCAGTCAGGCCTTCGTTCTCTACCTCTCTCCCGCTTGCACCGGAACGCTTGCTGTTTTTCACTCACCAATATAATTCCCACCTCAGGGCCTTTGCACTTGCTTTTCCCTCTGCCCAGAATACTCTTCCCACAGACCACCCTATGGCCGGCCCCTTCCCTTCATCCAGATCCCAACTGTTACCT
The DNA here is from genome assembly GCA_007922815.1 of Macrotus californicus. Taxonomy (NCBI): domain Eukaryota; kingdom Metazoa; phylum Chordata; class Mammalia; order Chiroptera; family Phyllostomidae; genus Macrotus; species Macrotus californicus. The sequence goes on along the minus strand of VMDR010004978.1, from coordinate 12,845 downwards.
CCTCAGAGCAACCCTCCCTGAGCGTGCCATGTAAAATGGCACCCTCACCCCACCTCCGTCTGTCTCTCTCTCTTATTCCTTTGAGTCTGTCTTTATTTTTCTTCATAATACTTATTGGCTCCTGACAATATATAATGCATCCGCTTCTTTCTTTCTTTGTTGCTTTGCCCCCCTCCCCCCAAGGAAGTAAGCCCCTCAGACAGTGTCTTCTCTCCCCTGCTCACTACGCCGCCTGCAGAGTCCAGAAGGGCATCTGCCTGGCACATGCTGCGTTCCATAAAACTGTGTTGGATGATGAATGAGTGAGTGAGAGCTCACATCCAGGTGAGCCCTGGTGCTCTTGTTTCCCTGTTCTGAGTGACAGTGTCCACCCTGGGATCCACACACACAGGTGGGCTCCTTCCTGTGTGGGACCGAGCCCGCCGGGCCATCTGCTGCTCTTACTCATGCACACACACCCCTTGCTGTTGGGGAGGAGGCAAGGGATGTGTGAGGATATTACTTTGGAAGTTGGGACCATCTCCATGAATCTGGCAGATGCCCTGGAGGCCAGGCCACTGGGCAGAGAGTCATTCATTCCTTCAGCAGAGTTTTACTGAGCGTTTTCCTTGTGCCAAGCACTAGGCTGGGCCAGGGATGTGAGTGGTGAACAGAACAGACGAAAATTCTGTCCTTGTGCAGTGTAGTGGCTGACATTAAACAATCACCCAGTAAATATTTACAATCACACCCTGTTCCTCATGACCCCATAGGCAGGTCAAGCTTGTGCTTGATGGGAGGGTGGCTGTGAGACAGGACAGGAAGAGCCCCCCTGGGGCCGGCCCAGCTCAGGAAGGCCGTGCTGGCTGTGGACCACACATCCCAACTCCTGGGGGCTCCCAGCATCAGCCCAGACCCTGGCAGGATGCGGATATGTCCTCAAAAATCCCCTGACCCTTCGCTGTCTCTTGACCATTGCTGACCACGTCCTGTCACTGTTTTTGAGTCTCCAGGACTTCCTCGTCACCTTCCTTCATGGCAAACTTCAAAAGACTTGGCCTTGTTTCCTAATCTGTAGAACAGAAACTCTCACAGTCCCTCTCTCACGAGGTTACTGGAAGAATGATATGAAATGTACACAAAACGTTCCGCAGAACTGCCTGGCCTGCAGTGAACACTTAGTAAGCGCTCGTTTCGTTGTCATTATTGATTATTACTGTTGCCATCCTTATCACAACGATCATCATCAGCTCCTGAGCTTGAAACTGGTTGGGCACCCGGAGTCCCTTTGTGTGTCTGTATGGATTTTAGAAGGAGTGGCCGAGCCTCCTGGGGCCTCCACCAGCCAGCTGCTCCCCTCCTCCTGGCCTTGACTCGAGCTGTGTCCTCCAGGAGTGCCTGTCTCTGGCCTAGCTTGCACCCATTCTCAAGACTCACCTCCTCTTCGAAGCTGTCCCCGAAAGCCCCTGTCTGCCCTCCAGGCCGCGGCCTGAGCGAGTCCCTGTCCTCTGCCCTCCGTCCATACCTGCACCCGCCTCCCTCGTAGCTTCTCTCAGATCACCTCGGCCTCCCCAGTTAGAATATAACCTGATGCAGAGAAGGGGCCCTGTCTTTCGTTTCTGTAATGCCAGTGCCTTACGTATGCAGTGCCAGGCAGACAAATAATAATGGCAGCTAACATTTATTGAGCACATTCTGTGCTTTGCTTGTAATAACATTGCATCCTTTCATGATGTCGGCACTGTTATCACCCCCACTTTACAGATGGGGAAACTGAGGCTTGCTGAGGTTCAGGAACTAATTACTTGAGGTCACATAGCTAATAAGAGGCCAAGGTTTGAACCACTACATTCAACAAATGTCTCCTGGTTGAGTAAGTTGCCCGGAACATTGAGGCATGTGGCTACCCTTGTCGGGCCGTTCTGGGAAGGCTCAGACCCTTGGCTTTTAACTTAGGGACTGTGGTCACTGTCTTCTACACACTGCAGTCCTCTTCAGAGGGATCTAGTGCCTCCTTGGCCAAGAGGGCCACATCCTCAGGAAGTGACTCCTGGAACTCTGTACCAACAAAACACACTGTGGCTTGATTTATCAGCATCCAGAGACAGCCATTTGTCAGGAATTGGGGGAGACTTGCGGGCATGGCCTGAGAAGCTGGACACTGCCCCCAGAGGGCCAGCAGGAGGCCCGTCTGATCAGTGGGCTGATCACAGTGATGGTGATTTTTTTTGGCTCTTTCAGGGGCTCTGAAAGTGCATCCCATTTGAGTATTTATCTTCGACAGTGTGGAGGGGCCAGGAGGAATTGCTGTCCCAATTTACAGATTTCCAGGCCTTCTCGTGGTTCACCTGGAGCCCTCAGTCAGCAGACCAGTCTCCTGACTCCCCCATCCCCGTCTCAACTCCCCTCCTTGCCTCCTTCTGCTGTAGAAGCAGAACGTGACCATCATGGACCACCACTCGGCTGCAGAATCCTTCATGAAGTACATGCAGAATGAGCACCGGTCCCGAGGGGGTTGTCCTGCCGACTGGGTTTGGCTGGTCCCCCCGATTTCTGGAAGCATCACCCCCGTGTTCCACCAGGAGATGTTAAACTACGTTCTGTCCCCTTTCTACTACTACCAGGTAACCAGGGCCTTCGTCTCCTCTCTGTCTTGGGAGCTCAGGGTAGAGAGAGTGTGTGTCTGCCTGTGTGTTCATGTATGTACACATGGCTATGTGTATGTGTGCATTTATGTGTGCCTGTGTGCACATACATGCTTACCCGTGCAGGATTTATAGGGAAGGATCAGGGACACAGACATATTTTTAATGCTTTTTGAACTTCACTCAAGGACGTTCATTTCCACAGAGCACGGGACTGAAGGAAATACCTTGTATAGTCCCTTTGGTGGCCCATTGCTCTGACAGGGTTTGGGCTCCTGAGGGTGACCACCACGGCACCTGCCTGTGTGGGAGGGCTCTGAACAGCCCCATGGCATCTTGGTGCAGAGCTTGGCTCCCAGGTCAGGCACCCCTGGGGGCGGGGGACGGTTCATCTCACACATCTCAGGCCAGATTTTCTCCTCTCTAAAGGGATTGGCCTTAGTTTCACAACAGAAGGTAGTAAGGGTCACATGAGCTGGTGTAGGTAGCAGCTTGGCCCAGTGCCCAACAGAATGCACTCAGTAACCACTATGCATTGAAACAAGCTCATCTGCGGACTTTGGTTAGATTTGGGAAGAACTTCCTTGCTCTGAAGGTGATCAGTAGGGTGACTTATTGTCCCAGACAGTTTGTACCTGTCGTCATAGCACCTCCTTTCACTCTCCAAGGTGCCTATGCATTGTATCGTCTTCCTAGTGATAAGTAGTGATAAGACACTAAAAACGAGACAAGTGGAGCCCCTTCCTTCCAGGGGGACACTAATGACCATAAAACCAACTGGCCACCTGGTGCAGGCTCCAGGCTGGACACTGAAGCTGCCACTCAGGGGGACACAGACAGGCACGGCCCTCCCTGTGGGACTCTCAGTGAAGGAGGGGGTTGGGACAGGGCCTGTTCCCCCCGCCCCCCAGCTCTTGAAGGGCACGAAGGGTCCTCCACCTCATCAGCATCCTCCAGTCCAGGCTGAGCTGCGCCCACCTTGCCCTCACGTCTGCCCTCTCTTCTGAAGGTGGAGGCCTGGAAAACCCATGTCTGGCAGGACGAGAAGCGGAGACCCCGGAGAAGAGAGATTCGGTTCCAAGTCTTAGTTAAGTAAGTGGGAGCGGCCAGTGTCCACATCTTCCTTCCGATCAGTCTGTTCTTCTAGGCCTTGAAGGGCAGGGAACAAGGAGGAAAGATGACCTTGATGGAGTTTGGCTCCCAGAAGTCCCCACACCAATGCCAAGGGTCACCTGCTGCCGTTGTAACAACCTCCTCTCTCCTCCATTTTCCCAAAGGGGCTGAGCAGTGGGTTGAGAGGGAGAGGGGAGCAGAAGGGCGGGGAATCGTGTTTGATAGCTGGTGAGAAATGTGGGTTCTTTGAAACCTGCCCCACTTTAAACACTGTCCCCATTCCCACCCCACCCCACTCCCGGGACCCATCTTCCTTGGGAAGGACGACTCAGCACGTATCTGCCTGTCTGTCCCCACAGAGCCGTGCTCTTTGCCTCTATGCTGATGCGCAAGACCATGGCATCCCGACTCAGAGCCACAATCCTCTTTGCGACGGAGACGGGCAAGTCAGAAACGCTGGCCCAGGACCTGGGCGCCTTGTTCAGCTGTGCCTTCAACCCCAAGGTATCCGACGCGGCCGGACGTGTGCCGTTTCTCTGCCTGTGCTCAGGGAGGTCTGGGAAAAGGTCTCACGGCTGCTGTGCTCCTGGACGCTCAGAGCCTGGGATGTGCCGCTGTTCGCGATACATCGGGGATGGCAGGAGAGATTGTGTCCGGGGCCTCCCAGTCCTACACAGTAGATACGTTTTTCAGAGTGTTCCCAGGAACACAGGTTGAGAAACACGTTCCTAATGCGTCCAAGTCTCAATACACATGAGCTTCTATGGATGAATTTCATTCCCGTTTACTGAGCACCTTCCGTGCAGGGTGCACGGGCAAATGTGAAGGGGGGAAGGGTGAATAAAACGCAGACAAATAAACCCCCCAAGGGGGAGTCACTCACTGCCTCAGTGCTGTGTTAGGCCTGCCAAGTCAGGTAGGCCCGGGGAGGGCAGGAGGCAGTGGCCAGGGTCAGTGTCAGGCAGAGTGCTTGGGTCCCTGAGGTGCCAAAGGAGTCATTAGTTTTGTAACCTGCTCATCCATTTTTGTGGAAAATGTGTCCATACACTCAGAATCCAGAATAGCCGTGGAAGTGACAAAAGTGTTTTGATTTGGGACGTGCAGTGTTTGGGAGGCAAACCCTCCAGGGCTTGCTGATGTGGTAGCAGCGGGGGACTTGGGGCAGGGAGACCGGAGGACATGTGTTTGAGCAGGGTCACTTGACACAGGTTTGTTAACGCTCCCCTTCTCCGTGCCATGCCTGTGCTGGGTGGGTGGAGGGTGCAGCGGCAGCAGGACAGAATGATGAAGGGGGCTAGCGGCCTGGGTGGGGGGAGGCAGCGCAGGGCATCTGGGGAGGGCTCAGAGGGCCCCAGCCTGGGAACCTGGGGCTGATGTCCACCCTCGGTGCCATGCAGGTTCTCTGCATGGACGAGTACAGGCTGAGCAGCCTTGAGGAGGAGCAGCTGCTGCTGGTGGTGACCAGCACGTTTGGGAACGGAGGCTCCCCCGGCAACGGAGAGGTGGGTGGCCCAGGTCCCGGTTTCTGGGGGTTGGTGGGGCCCAGGAGGACCAAGGAAAGCACCTGGGGGACTCAGCATGCCCCGAGGAGGACATTGGGGAGTGGGTGCTCAGACCGCTCTGGGTGCCCTGACGTCCACCTGGGCCTACACCCCTTGTAGTTACCGCCACGTGCCTGTGCGCCTTTCCTGTGACTTAGACACACTCGGCATAGTTGGGTAAAATGGCCTAGCTTTTACAATGCAGCAATTCATGTTTGAATGAAACTTCGTATCATCCTCACAAATGGAAAGCCGGCAAAAAGTAAATCCAATAAAAACAAAACAAAGTTACTGAATTTTAGCTAGAAACTATTACCTAACCATGGCTTGCTTAGTTTTTTTTTAAAAAGTAATAAGCAAGTATTAGAGAGGCGTTAAGGCTCCATTAATACCAATCTGAGACTTTCTCCCGAGTTCAGAAGAACTAAATACATACATACATACATTAATTAGTTAAATGACTGGAGTAAGTAAAAGAAAATTACAGAAAACAGAATACTTTCTTACCATGAGATTTCACACTGTATTTGCTAGGTCACATACCACCTAAAATTATGTTGAGTTCCTGGGAAATCAGGATTATTTTAGAAACTGGCAACAGTCGTTGCTCTCACCAGATTCTGAACTAGAGGAGGGGCTCACTCATACCCCCTTAAGGAGCCCTGTGGAGACACCCTGCTGTCAGGCGGGCCCCCTCTGCCAGGGCTGGCAGGGTTGGAGGTGGGACTGTTCTGGGTCTCCCACTGAGGGCCAGGACCGCACGAGTGACTGAGGCTGAACTTGTCCCTGAGCCCCAGCCAGGCACACATGAACCAGCTGGCATGTGTGGGTCCTGAACCTTCTCCCGTCAGAGGTGGCCAGTCCTTACTGGGGTCACCAGAAGAAAGGAAAAAGCAGTGCTTTTATGAGCCTTGTCCTGAGAACTTTCTGGTTCTCTCTGTTTCTAGAAACTGAAGAAATCCCTCTTTGTGCTGAAGGAGCTCACCAACAAGTTCAGGTAAGGCTGTTCTGCAGCCCCACTTGTCCAAGTCCTGCCTCGTGGGCCCAGAGTCTGCAAGTGGGTGTGCATAAAGGGTCTTCTCTGGGGTGTCCCGGCACAGAGAGAGCCTGTCCTCAGCATATGTCGAGGATCAAGCCAGGGAATCCAAGTCCCTCTTACAGGTCTGCAGGCCAAACACAGGGCTGGTCTTCTGGGTTGGTGACAAGGCTCAGAAGCCAAAGAGGACCAGGAGGGAGCGTATGCTCTCGGGCCCTATGCCCGGCTGCAGTGGGAGTGTCTGAGGCTGGCCTTTGGGCTGTGGGTGCAGCTGGGTGCTGCTGGTACAGGCTCACTCCCGTCTCTGTGTGTGTGTCCTCCTCGGGCAGGTATGCCGTGTTTGGCCTCGGTTCCAGCATGTACCCTCAGTTCTGCGCCTTTGCTCATGATGTCGACCAGAAGTTGTCCCTCCTGGGAGCATCTCAGCTCACCCCGACAGGGGAAGGGGACGAGCTCGGTGGGCAGGAAGAGGCCTTCCGCAGCTGGGCTGTGCAGACCTTCAAGGTCAGTTCCTCACTGGAGCTGCCCCATAGCTCGCACAGGGTGCTGTGGGGCACGCGAGCCTGGGACACCTGTGCTGGGCATCCTGGGTGGCGCGACCCCTGCCTGGTCCTGTAGGCATGGTCCCAGGTATGGGCTGGGCTGCAGGCCGAAGGCTCAGGCCCCTGCTGCTCTCCCTCGGCCCCTAGAAAGGCTCCACTGTAAGCACATGTCCCGGGGCCGGAGAAAGTCGCTAGGATGCCTCCCTGCCTTCTGGGAGCTGTGGTTTGAGATCTTCCCGCCTCTGATTACCCAGCTCCTCTCTTGACAACCTTGTCTTGTTTCAAGTCTCCCAGCCACAGAAAGCTTGGGGACAGGGACCACACAGTTGAGTTCTATGTCAGTAGGGTCTTCATTGCCCAGGTTTGTTTCCTCTGATTTAGCAAACTCCTCATTTAAGCAAAGCGTTTGACCCCGTGGTACCTAGGAACCCCAGCCTGAGTCAGGGCCGGTGTGACTCCCAAGCCCAGGCCTCCTCCGATGAGTCCACAACAGGAAAATGGGAGCAATCAAACCTACCAGATGGTGTGGTCATGCAGATTAAATGAGATGCTGTCAATGTGAATATTCACCATCACAGCAATAGCTAGCATGTGCCAAGCCCTGGCGCCTCTTTGCATCTTCACAGCAACCCAATCAGATAAGTGTGCTTAGTGATTTAACAAAGCATTTAGCTCGTTGGAAGGACCTGAAAAATGGGAGCCCCGATGGTGGCGATGCTGTCGCTGCTGAGGATGATGCTCACGAACACCAATTTGCTCTATCTCCCTCCAGGCAGCCTGTGAGATGTTCAACATCCGAGGCAAGGACCGAATTCAGATCCCCAAGCTCTACACCACCAGTGTGACCTGGGACCCGCACCACTACCGGCTCGTGCAGGACTTGCAGCCTTTGGACCTCAACAAAGGTACTATTTCCCTGAGCCACACGGGGCTTGTTTGCCCCGCCTGCCAGGGTGGGCGTCTGTGAGCCATGAGCCTGTGTTTGAAAAGAGCAGTAGGACCCTCTGCAGAGGGGCAGCTGGCCTAGGGCTGCCAGGCATCTCTCTGTTGTTGCCTCCAAGAGCTGGTCAGGATGCCAGAATTGAGGCCTTGCTTTGTCTGTGAGGGAGGCCATTTCAGGAGGAAGCCCTGGGAGGGAGGGGCAGAGAGTGGGAAGCCGCTCCAGCTGAGGCCTCCTGTGTGCCGGGCGCTGTGATGGGCTCTCCGCCCAGCTCTAAGCAAGCCCTGACATTCATCCTTCGAGAAAGACACAGAGAAACTGAAGTTCAGGGAGGTGAAGCCACTTGCTAGCAGGTGGCCAAGTTGAGCCCCACCCTTCCTGCTCTGATGACAGCCAAGTATTGTAAAGAACATTCTGCAGAGGCAATTCTAGAACTTTCTGCAATCTGTGACCTCTCAACAGTGCTATGCCTCTGTGCTTTCTCTTTTCTCGTTCCATGAGTCTGCTGGTCCTGCAGGTTTCTGCTTGCTTAGGATATCCCCAGCTCCAGCGGTGCTCTCCCGCATCGCAGGAGACCCCCCGTATTTGGGCCCCCAAGCTGCACTTCCCGACCCCTAGCAGCCGCACAGCCACCCTCTGTTAGAGCAAGGGTCTTTATTTGTGATTCAGAGACACGGTGGGGAAAGGGATGTCACTGACTTAGACACGTGGAGGCTGCCCCACCAAAGCTTAATAGCCACTTGGCCATGTCACTCACCGTCTGTCTGTCCCCCACAGCCCTCAGCAGTATGCACGCCAAGAACGTGTTCACCATGAAGCTGAAGTCACAGCAGAACCTACAGAGCCCGAAATCCAGGTAGGGTGAAGTCCAGGGCCTCCTGGGTGATGGCCCACAGATTTTATCTTAATGAGGGAAAGACCAGAGCGGGGCAGACTTTGGAAAGAGAGAAGTGTCCACAGGCATTAATTAGTGATGAGGCTGTTGGTGAGGACCAACTTGAAGGTCACCCTCCGGCCACCAGTGCCTTGACATCTGGTCTCCATGAACCGTGGGCCACTTTTCCAGCTTGGGAACTAGGTACCTGCTTCACTTCCTGTCCTGAACTCACTCATCAAAAGGGGAGGGCAAGAGAAACTCAAACCATTTGGGGCTTTCTTAAGAACTTTCAGGAAAAGTTTAGCAGGGAAGGACATTTCCCCGCCAGGGTAAGCCTGTGTTGGGGATTCTCTGTGGGCTTTGTTTCTCTGTGCTGTCCTCCCTGGTACATTAGGAAAAACTGGGCTGTGTTCTAATAAAAACGGGATGCGTGCTGGGGACAGGGAAAGGTTTGTCCCAATGCCTACGCATCTCCCAGAGGGATGCTTCCTTCGGGCAGATCCTGTGGTCCAGCCCTCGAGGGCTCCGGTGGACTGCACAGCCAGGGGGTCAGTGCACCCTCTCCCCAGGGAGAAGCCTCAGGCCTGGTCAGCCTCAGGCCCTCTTCAGTCATCCAAGCCCACGGAACCAGGCAGGAGAATGAAAGGAGGGCATGTTTCCTGGGGAAACCGGCCCACCCGCCAGGGGTCCCTGCAGGAAATCCCGGCGGTGTCACCAGAGGCTTCTTTTTCTCTTCCCAGCCGCACCACCCTCCTGGTGGAACTCTCCTGTGCAGGCAGCCCAAGTCTCAGCTACCTGCCAGGGGAGCACCTGGGCATTTTCCCAAGCAACCAGCTGGCCCTGGTCCAAGGCATTTTGGAGCGAGTGGTGGACAGCCCTGCACCCCACCAACCCGTGTGCCTGGAGACCCTCAGCGAGACTGGTGAGCCCCCTGCACACCCAGCGCCCTCCCACCAACCCCCGAACCAGCTGACAGGAAGGGCCTGGGCCTGCGTTGCAGGCAGCCAACCTTGTCCTTCCTGCTGGGTGGGTGGCCCCCAAGCCAGCGCTAAAGCAGCCTTGCAAACAGTTCTTAACCCACAAAAATGGATCCTTCTTTGGTCTGCCCAACACCAGAGGCTGGAAAGTCTTTCTCCCTTTATTCTTTTGCTCATCTGGCCACTCTGGCTGATTGATTCATTGATTTTTCCATTGAAATTTTATCTGGTCACATCAAATATGCCCTGGGCTAAAAAAAATGAATGAGATTCAGTGCCTGCCCTCAGGGAGCTCCCTACCTAGTACGGGAGGCAGATATGCAAGAATATTCACAGTAATAATTATTCTAATAATAACAGTAACAGCTAGCATCTATCGGGCAGCTACTGTATGCCAGCATGTTACACGTGTGAAATTAGTCCCCACAACAGGCACATGTGTGCAGCCTGCCCGGTGACATAATGGAGAAATGTGGGCACAGTGTAGAAAAGGTGAGGTTTGGAGGTTCGAGTCCCCGATCCATCCCTTACCAGCGAGGCGGCCGTGGGCGTGTGAGTTACCGCTCTGGGCTTTATTTCCATGTCTCTAAAACAGAGATCGTAGAGCCTTCCTGGTAGGCCTGTTCTGGAGAACAAATGAGCAGGTACAGATGCGACCTTCACAACTCCTGGCGCCAAATAAATGCAGGCGTGGAAGGGCGTCCATTTGCCACAGGCTAACGGGCATTTGCCCGGGAGGTCAGGCGATACGCCCTAAGAGCCTCCTCGGATCCCAGAATGTGTAACTCTTCACGTTTCCATGGCATTCTGATTTCATGCTCTTACCCTACCTAGGGTCTGAATCGTTCCCACCTTTTCTGGGCAATGAGCAGGGGCAGGCCATAGGTGGCCAGGACTGTGCATCTTCTCCTGACCATCGTCACCGAGGAGAAGACACTGTCCTGGGGAGGGTCCAGGGCACTTCCGTCCTGTGCTAAGGCGAGGCTCTCAGTCTGTGTGGTGACACAGCAAAGGGTGACAGGCGCTGGGAGAGGGAAACTAATGAAATCTGCCGTCATGGGCCTCCCCGCCTGAGGACACGCCCCCTGGCCTTAGCTTCCTCAGTGATAAGGATAACTTCAAGAATGTGTTCCTAAAGAGAGTGGCCAAAATAGGAGAGCAGGGGTCAGAGAGACAAAGTGTGGCCTCACACCCCAATGCCCAGGAGAATATGAGAGAGCCTGGAACCTGGGGACGAGGGGACAGAGATGTCCTTGTGACTGTAGGGAGATGGTCGTGGCTCCACAGGCCTTGGGTCTAGATGAAACAACGTCACACTAATATTCTTACCTAACACTTACTGAGCACCTGTGTCCCAGATACTGTGCCAACTCTTATTCTGCACTGTTTCATTCAAAACTCATACAAACCCAGCAAGACAAATTTTCTTATCACGTCCATTTCACAGAGGTGGAAACAAGGCTCAGAGAGCTGAGTCACCCAGCTAGTAAGTGGAGAGCCAGAGTTTGAACCCATATCTACTGGCCCCAGGGTCCCTCCTGTGAACACCCTGGATACTGGCCCTTGGGACTCCCCTTGAGACTCACAACCTTCCTTTGAGGTGATTGGTGGCTCTCCTGGCACCTCTTGGTATAGGATGCCAGGGGACTGCAGTCATGGGCTTTTTTCTCTGAATAAACAACGGGCCTTTAGGGTGCACATGTGTCTCTGGTGGGTTTAGCCATTACGAGTCTGAAATTCCCCTGTGGATACCCTGCTGAAGCCCAGGTCTGGGTGAGCCAGGGACCAGACTCTGGGGCACAGTTAGTTTATAGGACTGTGTCACCGTGGGTGTCTTTTCAAGGGTTGTCAATCCACCTTCCCTACAGCCCCATCTCCAAGCACCACCTTCCTGCATGTGAGTGGGACACATGAGCCCTGTTGCTGTTCCTGGAGCCAGAACTGAAGTGTCATCTCTCCCCTGCAGGCAGCTACTGGGTCAGGGACAAGCGGCTGCCCCCTTGCTCACTCAGCCAGGCCCTCACCTACTTCCTGGACATCACCACCCCCCCAACACAGCTGCTGCTCCGAAAGCTGGCCCAGCTGGCCACTGAAGAGGCCGAGAGGCAGAGGCTGGAGACCCTGTGCCAGGTGATGTTCGGAGCTGGTGAGGGAGGCTGTTGCCAGGTCGTAGAGCCAGGGGAAGCCAGAGCCCAGAGTGGGTCTTTAACCTCCAAGGGAGATCCACCTCAGCTGCCCAAAGTGATAAGTCTGGTGGGAAGTCAGTCACCCTCTCCTGTCCTATCTCTAGGACACAGTTGTGTTGAGTAAACTGGATTTTACTGAGTGTCTGCAGGATGCAACCAAAGTGCACATCCCCAGACATTAGTTAAAGGAGAAGAGCCCCTCTGTCTTGTCTGTCTTTGTATTCTCCAAGCATGAAATGAGCCTAGAACTTAGAAAGAGTTAGAGGATGGACGGGGTGGACGACTGGGTAAGTAAGTGGACATAGTACCAGTCGGGCAGATGAATTAATAAATTAATAAGAGAATATATGAACTCACCTGAAACTTTCTGGGCCCCAGTCTTTGCAAAAGACACTGGATGTCATTATTGCATCAACATTATTGCTAATTATCATGATTCCAGCCACCTCCACTGCCATTACCGTGTGGCTGTACTGCACTGACTTGTGAGGGCACACATTTTCTCACTGAAGTCTCACAACATCCCCACAAAGTAGGTGACACTGTCCTCAGCTCACAAAGGCTGAGTATCCGGGACAAGATCCCACAGCTCGAAAACAAGCATCCAGTTTTTGGACCCAGGTCTGTGTGATTCCAAAGCCCTGCCCCAAATGAGATTACAGCCGAGCTCTGACTCCTGCCCACAAGTTGCTGACAGTGAAGTTCTAAGCACATGAGTTAGATAAATGCTACTCACCGGCCTGAGTTTTTCCAGGAGAGGAAATATCCCGTCTTTTCTCTCCAGTTCAGTAGCACCCTGGACAGCGCCTGGTACTTCAAAGTGTTAAGGGAAGGAATGAATGAATGAATGAGTGAATGAAGCTTCCGGCCAAGATGGAGGCGTAGGTAGACACCCTGTGCCTCCTCGCACAACCAAAAGAAGGACAACAACAAATATTAAAACAAAAAACAACCAGAACTGACAGAAAATCGAACCGTATGGAAGTCCGACAACCAAGAAATTAAGAAA
>VMDR010004977.1:0-55368 GCA_007922815.1 Macrotus californicus | reverse complement strand
AGATAATTATACTTAATTAACATTGTATTAAATGAATAGCTATCAAATTATTTTTATTAAACAGATGTGTGTTTATATAGAAAATATCTTTAAAATTAGAAAGAAAAATTAGAAGGCAAATGAGCTCTTGCAACTTGGATTTCCCCTGTTGGGCAGGTTCCCACCCGCTGCCCCAGCTTCCATAATGAGAGCTACAGATACGGCACGTTTGTGGCAGGGGTAGCCTCTTACAGTACAAGGAGGGATTTGGAGGGAGACATAATCAGCCTCTAAGAATGAGGATTTGACAGCAAAAATGGGTGTGAGTTGAGGTCATATCTGAATCTTTGTATACAGTAGAAAGTAAGTTTATAACATTATCATCTCCTTAGAATATCTTTGAAAGTCATAACTGTCAGCCTCTAATGGAAAATCCTAGAATTTATTTACATTTTACTTGTTCAGAGAACAATAAAACATCAAAATAAACCAAAAAAACCTTGAAAAAATGTCCTTTCTCAAAGGAAAAAGTCATTTTCTTCTTTGGGGTATTACATTAGTCGCTGGGTACCTTGAAGTTTTGCTAATCATGTATGTGACCTTGTGAAAGTTGTGTTTCCTTTCAGACTTTGTGTTCCCTCAGGTACATGAGGGGGTGGGACTGGTTTGCTTTTCCTCCCTGATCTGGAACTAAGTCTCTGAGGTTGTGATATGTTTACATGGAAAGAAGACCAGTTATTTTTCCATAGGTGGTACACTCATTCTTTTAGGAAATCTAGCAGCTTCTACAGACATAGCATTGTCTTGAGGGAAACATCTCTGAGAATAAAATTCTCTATTCTTTTGTCCTTCCAAATTGGTATAAACTTCCTACTACTGAAAAAGGGAAACTTCAAGGAAAGATTGGTTAATTGGATCATTCACAGACCCTCCCCCATAAATAATTTTATCATTTTAGATTTAAAGGGATTTTTATGAATAATATAGAAGAGTGTGTGTGTGTGTGTGTGTGTGAGAGAGAGAGAGATTTTAAGAACTTAACTGGAACTGAAATGACTTGTTTTACTCCAACCTTAGTTTGCTGTATAGTTGAAGAAATTTAGAACCAAATTTAACCTTTGCTTTGACTTCTTTGGAAGTGATTATGTCATGCATATAAATGTATTCATAATTTATCTTTCTTCCTAAAAGGTTTCCGGTGGCTGAGAACATGCAGCCACCATGAAAAAAAATGTTTTTCTGGGTTTTAAAGCCTTTTGTTATCTTGTTCTCCATGAGATCGGCTGAAATGTAGAGGTTGTTCTGATTAAAAGGAGCAAGACTGGAGAGGGAAAGGAGGAGGAATTATGGTTTAATAGTGATATTTTCTGAAACCCAGGGCAAGAGAGTGATGGGTCACAGACAGCTCTGGTCTGGTCATAACGACCCTTTGATTATGAGGAAATCAAAGAGGATTTGTTATGTCTGTTTATTTTTGCTGATTATCATTCTAGATGAGGTAGATACAAGCTGTTGAGAGAATGTCTTCTGCAGACAGAAAAACACAGATTTAAATACCAGCTCTTTTTTCTTACTACTGGTGAGATCTGGGGCAAATTTCTTAGCCTGTTGGAGTCTCAGGTTCTTCCTTTTATTATTAAGGTAATGACACTGTCCTTGTAAGGGCATCAGGCTTCCATGGGCATGTGTATTGACAGGAAGTATTCAACACACTTGTCTGGTATAGAAGATGGCTCCAGTTCGGGGCAACCATTATTATTATTGTGATCATTGTTTTGGCCAAAACTCTTGTGACACAAAAAGAGTAATTACATTTATAATTGCCTCTGCTTCCTTTGAAGAGTGTGAGCTCTGTGAGGAAGGGACCACATCTGTTTTTCAGGGTTGTAGTGGGGGCTTAGACACACAGTTGGCACTCAATAAATACGTGAGGCCGCACTGAATGACTGAAGGAAAAAAATGAAGCATCATCTCAAGAGTGAGATACACATTAGGAAGGAAGTTAAAAGCATCATTTTCCAAAAAGAAAAATATTATGATGCTGCAAGCAAAATTGATAGTAACTTCACAGCAGGAAGGCTTCCCAGGGTCTGAACCTGAGCCATTTCAAGCCTCTTTGGCACGCGGCTGGGCCACAGAATTGGGTGCTTCCGGTCCAGAGAAGGGCTGAACTGAAGCCAACTTTGGCCACACCTGTATTCTCTTGGATGTGTGTGTGTGATGGATTGGGAGAGGCTCCTATCAAAGTACGCAGAGAGAACTGAAGACCTGGAACAATTTCCCTTCGTAATCAGTAGGCACTTTGAGAGCGCTAAGTGAGCTAATTGTTCAGTTTGGTTTCATTGTTGATTTAAACAGGTTCCTTTGTGTGTCAGAGGAGAAACAAACAAGAGACTGCTGCTAGGACATATTTTATATTCCTCTTCCAATTTCATTAACGGCTTTCAAGGAAATCTCTTGAAATTGCCTTAAGCATTCTGTCTTCATTATTAAATACCAGCCATTTGTTATCTTCTATACTTCTTTTTGGCTTTGTGTGCCAATTTTTTCTGGGACCTTGGGACTTAAAAGTGACATGGAACTGTAGGGCAGGTGGTTCTGGAGGCATGCCCTCACACATAAATTTCCAGAAACACCACCATGCTCTTAGCAAGACGGATGTCTAGGGTCTGGGGTTTTAGTCATTCAACTTGCAAAGGCAACATTGACTATTAGGTTAACACCAGCAAAATTCTCTTTGGTTTGGAGCCATCTCAGTTGTACTTGACAGGTCTCATATGCCTCAGCCCCAATGGCAGGCTTTGACCTTGAATGTCAGTCACATCCCAGGTCCACATCCTGTCTCAGGTCATTATTTGAGAGGAGTTACAGGATCTTGACTCAGCATTGCAAGGTGCGCCTTAAACTTTACACTGTCAGGTAGCATTTTGAGGGCTATACCTATCGCATTTAGTTCTGGCACTAATCTAGTGAGGTAGGTACATACTATTATTGCCCTCACTTCATGAGCGAAGAAACTGACATGCAGAGAAGTTAAATAAATTACCTCAAATCACATGGGAGGATGTGGCAGACCTAAGATCAGATATTAGCTAGTTTTTATTCCTTGGACAGTGCTTAAATATTATACTTTCCACAAAGCAGCCTTTGTTTTTCAATATTTATTTCCCAGGACTCTCTTTGACCTGGTATTGATGGGTGATTGGAAGTTACAATGAATTTGAAAAGCAGACAGACTATTAAAGGAACAGGTTGAGTTCAGTTGGGTTGGGTAGGTGTTGTTTATATTTCCTCGCTACATCATGTGACACCCTGCCTCCTGCAGTTTGATGCTATTATTCCTATCGTTCCTGAAGTCACCCTTTACAACCCACATGATACTCTTTCAGGTGGTGGGTGCTCTGTGCTCGGATGAAGCAAGAGCCACCCTTGACTAGATGATCATGTAGTGAGATTGTTGGTGGTGCGTGGGAACATCTGTAATCTGAAGCATTTATATATCAAGAGCCCTGAATATTCATTGATTTATTATTTAGTTTGTACATTATTGTCTTGAATCTACCTGCAAAGGAGAAGATTCTAGAATATTTCCCCTAAGACTGATGACAGCAGGCAGGGAGCCAGCTACAACTGGAGAACCCTGGCACAGTGAGTCAGATATGCTGTGCTCTCTTTGTTCTTTCCTCTGCCTTTCCCCTCTGTTATCTTTACATTTAATAGACTAAAGGCAGGAAAAAGGCAGAACAGGTGACACTGCTCTTGAGCAAGGAGGGCTGTGGGGATCCGTTGGGAGTATCTGCTAACGAGGCTCAAGTTGTTGATGTATATTTTTCCAACATGGCATATACCAACTCTGGATTTGAAAAGTTCACTTGGACTCCATGGAGGGAGAGCTGTTGTTGGTGTTTTTGCTTTCCTGGGAGAGGGTAACTGTTTCCTGCTCTACAGTTACCGGTTATCGTGTGAGGGTTGGGAACCAGGGCACGTTGGAGATAAGGATTTAATGAATACAGATGAGAAGAGAAGATGCAAGCCACTGAGCAGCGTATTGCCCCGGGCCACTTCCCAGTACACGACAGTGAGATATTCAGGGGAGTAAATTTCAGAGGGAGCACGGAAGAAAAGATGTTTGAGAAGCATTGCGGTGAGGGAGATGTTGCTACCTGTGTTTCTAACAGCCCATGGGTGATCCACCTCACTGAGAGCCTTAGGAATCACCTCTCAGTTTTGCCTATTGTTTTTGTTTTTATAACTCACTTATAGCTTTAAAATATGTGATTAGTCCTGCCCTTGTGTGCATTATTCCACGTGGCAGTGAGAACATGCGTTTAATTTATTCTTTGCTTCTAATCGTAGTGTCTGAGTGTCAGGGTTCACTGGCTGGAGAGAGAATGAGCCTCGCTTTTGTAAAGCAGTTAATTGAACCTGGTAACAATTACTGTCAGAAACCCCCTGGGGTTGTGCTGGTCCCTGTGCATTGTCCCTCACGATGTTTCTCAGCTTCTAGTGTGCCAGGACACTGAAGACCTTCCAGAAGAAAACAGCACACTGGACTTTGTGTACTGCAGATCTCGGCTGCTGTCGTGTTAGTAACCTTTTCTGGGTTTGTACCCATTTCCGGTGCTACAGACTTCTGAAGGGAACATTTCTAATTTTGAGATGTTTAAGAAAATGTTTGCAATACAGGCATTGGACAAAGGACCAGTATCTAGAATGGAGACAGAACTCCTCTACATCAGTCACAAAAAATATTAGTAAAAATCCCTCCATGTCTGTCTACCGCAAAGCAGCAGTAGAAGAGTGCACAAAAGATGAACAGTCTGGCAACAGGGGAAGAATTATGTGGACAAAGAAAAGATGCTCTGTCTCACTGGTAATCAAGTGAAAGTAAATTAAAGCAGTGAAATACAATTTTTACCAATCAGTTGGCAAAATAATCATGAATGTGAGTCAGGCCTGGGAAAATGGGACGCCACAGGAGCTTGTAAAACAAGTGCACAGGCCCACACCCGACCTCTGCGTGCAGAAACACCAGCGCGTGTGCACCAGGAGGCGGTGCTGCTTGATTGCAAAAGCCCACAAACCGCCTAGATGTCCACCTGCATGGGAACGGCTAGTGAGACTCTGGCGAACCCGCAGAATGGGATTCTAGGTAGTAGTTACAGGAATGAAGCAGATGTGCAGGTAACAGCAAGGACAATGCCCAGAGCGTGTATGGTTAACTTTGCAAATCCAAGGCAGGGTTTCGAATTATTTGTACAATGTGATATAATTAAGGTTAAAAAGGAAAACCATCCTCCACATGTTGAGTATAATGTATCTCTGTTACTACAGAGGAAAAAAATCTGTTCATCGCATCTGTAGAGGGGCCTGGGATTCTCAGTGCAGTCAAACAGAAGTCTTATTTGGGATGCCCATTCGATTTTTGCAAGGAAATTATTCTGGTTAATCAAAATGGAACTTTTTAAAGTTTTAAAAGGAGAAAATAAAGAATTAATTAGCGGGTAGCACACCCCTTAGTGTGCGCTACCTGCCTTACAGTGGCCATAGAGGGACGCTGGCGGTCAGAGCCCTGACCATGGGGTGCTAGCACCCTCCCCTTTCCATTCTCTTCTTAGACCTCAGGATCCCACCCCCTGAGGGGTCTGGTGAAGATCAAGTGAGACTGTGTGTGTCTTGCCTTGTGGAGTGTTTTCATGTAACTGGTGGTAGATTATTGTCATCTGCCTGTAGTCAGAGGTGCCCTCAGCTTCAGGTTCTGGAGGACTCTGTAAACAGGCCCTAGGTTTACATAAGCCTCTGCCTGGCTGTCCTGAGCAGAAGGTCCCTCAGCCTCTGTTAAAGAGGGCTTCCAGCACTCCCAGCCTGAGGTTCCCCTGAGGCACAGGGCAATGGAGCCAGCTTCGTGGGCCTGCGACCTGTGTGGGCACACAAAGAACCCATGCTCATAAGGGGCCCACACTTGGGTTAATGCTCTGGTGTTGCTGTCTTGAAATAATTATTAATAGTTCTTGAACAAGAGGCCCTGGATTTTCCGTTTGCACTGGACCTTACCAATTATGTGTCCATCATGGTTAGAGTGACTTATGGGGCCCACGCTTGGCCCGGTGGTGAGGAGAGCTAATGAGAACCCTGGACTCTGGTTGGAGGACAAGCTTCTGGCTTGTGTATCCATGAAAATCAGACCTCTGTGATGTTAAAGCACCAGAAGCTCTTTATGACCATGTGGATGTCCATGTATCTCATGTTTCTCTAGTGGGAGGTTGGAATCAGTGGGGGTTTTGCCCTGAGGGCAACAACTGCTCCCTCCCTTTGTGCCTGAAAGCAGATTAGAGACCACAGCTCCTGATGGGCCCCACTGCTCTGAGGGAAGGCTCTGCCGCAGGGCTGCTGAAGATGACCAGGAGGCACTCATCTTCCCAGAGGACTCCTCTTTTGCAATTCAGTCAGACCCTGAGCTGCATCCAAAGCCAGGACCTCTGGAGCTCTGCGACGGAGCAAGTAGTCCAGAGACAGCCTCTGCCATATCTCTGGCAGCTTCTGCTCTCTGTGATCCAGAGCGCTTGGGTTTCTCCACACTGCCTCTGGTTACATTTTCATCCTCTCCCTGCACCCCTGCACCTTCCTCACACATCCCTGCATTTCCCCCTGCTTCTCTGTGTCTGCCTTGTTCACAGAGCTGGCCCTGGGGGTGCAGGAGGAGGAGAGCAGAAGGACCCATAGCTATGTCTTCCCCTCCTTGAAGCAGCCTGACATGATGAAGTAATATGGGTTTAGTCACAAAGATCTAAATCCAGAGCTCAGTATGGCCATGGAATAGGTGGGCAAGTTCTTCAGCAAGTGACTTAATTCCTCTGAGCCACAGTTTAAGGGTTACAGGAGAAAGGGATCTAAGGCACCAGGCTCAGAGTTGTTCTAACACCTTCTCACTCTGCCGCTCTTGTCTTTTTCTGGAATTTTCCACTAGTATCCCTGCCTTCTCCTCTCCCACCCCCAGCTTTGCCCTACTGGAATAGCTCTAGGGATATCAGAAATGGCCAAGGGGAAGTGGGTCTGGGTTTTCCTCTGATAAGTCCAGGCACATTGCCGTTCCTGGGGGAGCCCCAGTACCACCGTGGCTTCAGCGCACACCACTGAGGTGAGAGCAGCTCTGAGGCCTCAGGCCTCAGGTCAGGCCCTGAGGATGGGGGAGGGTCCAGCCCCCAGCCCTCAACACAGCTCCACCTTGTTAACCAGCAGAGAGCAAAGCCTTGGGAAGGCCTAGTTCAATGAGTGATTTCGCTGGCCTTCCATGGACCTAGATTGGAGATTGACACACGGCTCGCTGGCAGCCCACTTTTCATCAGAGCAGTTCAAATCAGCATATGGCTAGCCTTGAAGATATCACCACCTCAGGGTGCGTGGGAGGTTGGTTGGTTTAAAAGAGCGCTGAGCTGTCCTCCTGGTTAGACGGTTCAGCCTAAGGCCACCCAGGTGTGTATCCTGGATGACTTTTCACACCGATGTCTATTTCTGGCTTATAGGGGCAAGAGAGGAGGCCAGGAGCCCAACTGTATCACAGACTTGCTGGTTCACGGGCACATTTTTATTTGTATTCTAAAGATAAAGGATGGTTTCAGAGTTTACTTCAGGCACTAAACTCTTATTTAACATATACTTATTTTTCAAAAACATCATAAGATTTTCGTAGTGACTCTTACAGTGATTTTTATAGCTCCAAATTATTTTTATTTTTTTTTCAGCTTTCGCTCTTTGTTATAAACTGCGCTTTACGTGCCTGTCATAATATTTTCCTTCCGCTCCTTTGAATGGGTTAGGATATTTTGGAATCAGTGACACAGTGCTTTTGTTTTTCACATTAAATGTACCACCAATTCTTCCCTTAAACATTTTGAATATTGGAAATAATATCTTAGGTGACATTAATTATGATGCACACCCCTGCTGCGCTGTTCTTCCGGGTGCCGTTAATGACAGTGTTGCAGCGTTCCTGTCTGGCTCTTTTGTTAACCCATCATGCCACCAGCCCCCCCCCCCCCCCCCCCGTTAGAGTGCAGACGTGGAATCCGTTGAGTGAAGTGTGCGTGCCACAAACAGAGAGGGTAGACGCTGTGTCTTTCCCTGAGGAACAGCTGAGTTTGTCAACTGTCACATCGGAATGCCTAATAGTTCTGCTTGTGTAAAAACGCATCCTTTGATATTTTTTCCGTTTTACAAAATAATTTGTAACCACAGTTGGCGGTCATGTCTGTCTGCAAAATCTTATGCTTTGGTTTCTTTCCATTCTGTTAAGTCATAAACTCCTTTTTTTTTTTGATTCAATGATATTATGCCTCGTAGCTTCCTATTAATGCGTCTGCTTGTACTGTCTCTGCTTTTGTATCTTCCTTTACTCCTTTTGTTATTATTGATTGATTTTAGAGAGAAGGGGGGAGAGAGGAAGGAAGAGGGAAGGAGAGAGAGAAAGAGAGAGAGAGAGAGAGAGAGAGAGATACAATGATTTGTTGTTCCATTTATTTATGCATTCATTGGTTGCTTCTTGTATGTGCCCTGACCTGGGATTGAACTCACAGGCTTGGTGTATCAGGAGGACACTCTAACCAACTGAGCCACCCTTCGTTCTTTATCTTTCCCTCTTCCCCTCCACCCCTCCCTCCCTCTATCCCTCCCCTTTTTTTCTTTCTTCTTTCTCTTCCTTTTTTTTTTGGATGTCTTTTGTCCCCTCTCTTTGCTTTGGAATGTATTATCAGAAGTCAGAACTGAGAGTATTTACTTACAGTCATGCTGTGCTCAGCCCAGGAGGGAGGGGAAATGTTTCCTGGCTAGTCATTCGGACTTGCAGAGTGCCAGAAAGACTGGCACTTGTGGATTTTCAATACATATTTGTTGACTAATAAAATTTTTTATAATGCAGGTCTTTCAAAGTGTGTGACGGAGAACTGTTCTTAAATGAGCAAACAAGGACACTCATGCTTACCTGGGTCTTTCATCCAGAAAGCCGCTGTTCATTTGATTGTCGAAGATCCTCTCCTGTGAATGGTGTCGTGCGTGGTGCTGTGCTAGGCCTGGGCTTGGAATTAGGGGTACGAAGTGTAGTCGTCTTTAAATGGACAGACTTTCAGAAGTGAAAGAGGATCTACTGATAATTACTCTTGGACAACAGCTGTAAAGCACGGCTACCCTAGGCAGATGTTAAGATTGGCAGATGAAATATAGGACACCCAGTTAAGTTTGAAATTTAAATTTAGCTGGCACTCCTATGTTTCTGTTTGTTATCCTGGCAACCCTGTCTGCAGTCCTACACTTCAGAGACACCCTCTGTGTCAGCACGGAGCTTACAGTCCAGCACTCATAACTGCAGGCTATGGACCTGAGGCTTTGCACTGATTACTTAACATGCCACAGCAACCCTGGGAGGTAGGTGGTGCTTTCCCACTTCTTGGGGGAGGATTAACAGGTTGACAATATCCCCCAGCGGGGGGGCCCGAGGGTGGGGTAGGGAATGGCAAGTCAGAACCAGCACCTCAGATCAGTCCTGCTGCCCACGAAGCCCTTCCCTTGCCTGCTGGACCCTCCCGCCTCTAACCACCATGAGACAGCAGTGAGCTCCTTTTGCAGGTTTGGAAGGAGATTCTGCGGGAGAGTGAAGGGTCTTCAACATTACTTCTCCACTGCTGCATTTTCCAGGCAGCAGGAGGCAACCAGCTGTTTTCACTGTATCAAGCCCAAAACATGTCATGCAGAAAAAATGTCAAGTCATTTTGAAAAATGTCTGAAGCATAATGCGCTTGACAGGGGTGAAATAGCATTGGCCATAGTCACGTAATTACTACCTTAGTGTTTGTTTACTGTACGGCCCTTTCTTCTTCACTTGAATTAAGTCAATCTGAGCAACAACGCAGCTTTATAAAACCCAGGTCTCAGCTCCTACAACAGTTAGATTTTCTCCAGCTCTTCATATGCATGATCCTTGCCAGGTTGACTAAGCAACTTAGCAGTTTCTTCCATGTTCTTATCTTCAGACTAAACTCAGACAGACTTATTGCATTAAAGTAAATGAAGGTCACCTACTTTTATTCCTGAAACAAAAAATGTTAAGATAGGGTGAGGCACTGACGTCCAAGATCTGATTTGAATTTAAGCGGCAGCCAGACACCATAACATTGCCGTCCACTAGATGTCGCTGATGATTCACACCAGTGCTACTGCAAGCCCACTCACAGTCCTTAAAAAAGTCAAGCCAGAGTTAAAAATCTGAAACTTCCAAGTATTTCTTTTTTCTTTTTACCTTTTTACTTTTTAATATCTTCTTTGTGTTCATCCAATGATCTCTTTCAACTTTTCTAAATTCGGCAAAAAGAAGTCGAGGAGGATAAGAAAGGCTGTCATATTTAAACTGTCTTGCTCTTTGTGTATGTTGCTTTTTCTGAATTTTTGTGAAACTCTTCAGAATTCATTTCTTGGATGAATTTGGTTAGTGTGTATTAACCTAACTTACCTGGTTGCTGTAGATTTCCTACATCCAGGGAAGTGGATTTTCCTGCTACAGACCTATGCTTGATTTACTTTGAGAAGAAGAAAGATCATTAGCACTAAGATTTACTCCTGACAGTGGGAGTTACCAGATGCTTGTTGTAGTCTGAGAAAGGTGGTCTTTGGTCAGCCATTCTGACTCAGAAATGAGCACTGGAGGGATGCTCATCAGGGGAGATGGGAGGGTTGGACGCCAAGGTTGTAAGGCCCGGAGTGTGTCCTGGGCTGGGCAACAATAACAAAAGCAGGAAGACTGGCAGCTGCTACAGATTTCCACTCCTAATGAGCTGCATTTTTCCCCCAGAGCATAGCTAATATGGGATGGGATCCTCAAATTTAAAAAAACGAATGCTTAACGGGAATAAGGTTAGCTTTAATCAACCAAAAAAAAAATCATAAAACTAATTTTTAGAAAAGCTTGAGACCCATGGAAAGTTCTCTTGTGAGTATTATAATGGCAAGTAGTTTTCTTTTTTTTCGTGTGTGTGTGTGTGTGTTTTAAAGAGGAGAGAAGCCTCCTACTTTTTAAACAGCAAACCAGCTGGTGGAGGGGAGTATCGAGCCGTGCATCAGATTGGGAACTGGGTCTAGCTCCTGTCTTCACAGGAGAGCGCTGGTACTGTAGTGCATTCTGTAAGAGTGTAGCTGAGATGTAGTAACAGTGGGACGGGGCTGGTAGATTTCCTGGGGGTTAAACCGTGCTGGACAACTGTATCGTGAATGGCACTTTGCAGCCTCTGCTGCTCAACTCCCATGCCTACCTTGGTAACCAGCAATATGAAGCCCCCTAAAATGTAAAGTACTTTTTTTTTTTTGGCCAGGGACTTGTCTTGGATGGCAGAATGAAGCATTTGCTTGAGTTAATTTTTAAATATTCTTCTATGGATTTCATTATATTGCAGAAAATTTAACATCCATGAAATAAAAATAATGTAATCATAAGAAGGATAGATTTCCTAGTCATTGGAAGAAAAAGGCCCAAGTTCCCTGATTATAATCTGACATTCTGTTTAGAATTTCAGGGAATGAATATCCTAAAAATGTGTGCTTCACTGCACTGTGGATGGAGATAGGGAAAAGAAGCCACAATGCAGTATCAAAACACAAAATACTTCCTGAGTTTCCCCACAGTGTAAATTAATCATATTTAATACTAATTATGTCCTTGCTATACAACAACTCCCTGCGTAAATTGTGGGAAAATGTGAGAACATTTCCAAGCCCGAAGCAAATTTGCAATGAGCTTGTATATGTGAATTTATTTGCTAGGTGTCTCATTTGATACAAATTATTCTCTGCAGATTTACCAAGGTGCAGTGTTGCTAATTTCTCACTTTCAGAAAAATTATTAGTTTCCCTCCCCTTCAGTTAAAGTGTTTAAAGTATTGTTGGGTCAATAATACACCTTTATAGAGTTGTTGGGATCATTTAGAATTTTTTGTGCATATGTTATTAAGATCCTCAGTGAGCTGCCTTTAGTAATTTAAAACTTTTTGTCTCCAGAGACAACATTTGGAATTCACACCACCCAGTAACCATTTTTTATATCTTTAATTAAAGCTCCTCTTCCAAGTCAATGTATTCCGAAATTGACCTAATCCTAGATATGGTTGGGTTTCTTGATGGATCTTGGTTGTCCTGAGTCCCTCAGATATGTCCAGGGTTCACTCTGCAGTAAGTTCTGAAACCAGAGGGACCCTTGAGTTTCCTTGAGTTTTTTCCAGCCCTGTAATGACTTCAGTAAGGCCAGCACGTTTGGACTACAGTGAATGCTTTAATCTATGAAGACACTGTCAGCAGAAGGTTTTTCTACATTTATTTGATTACTGTGGAAATTTGCTTCAGAAATAATTCTGTCATGAAATTTTATATAAATATATATACCTGACCTTGTAGCTTGGTTCTTCAAACGTAAAGTCCTTCTGTAGGGGAGTCCTTAGATAAATTATAGCCCTAAAAACCATGATGAGGGTCTATGTTAGCGATTTTCATCTGGTGTGCCATATGAATTTTTAAAACATGCAGTACCTGTCTATTTAGTCAGGGGCACTGACCTCTTTTCCCTTAGGTTGTCAAATAAAAAAATGACAATAGCCAACACAACAATAGCCATCCGCCATCAGATTGACAAAAAGTTATATATTTTTTGGTGTGCTGCAGAATTTTAGCAATTGGTTTATGTGTGTCATGAGATGAAAAAGGTTGAAAATCGCTGGTCTTTGTTAACTAACATGGATGATGGCCAGGCTGCATTTTCTGGCAAGACAAATAAAATAGAAACTGCAAAATGATCTTTAATGTTGTGGTCCCTTTTTTATAAATGTGTGTGTTCATAGATAAACATCTAAAGGGCTATATATGAGCAGAGTAGTAGAATAATAGCTATTTAAAATTTTTTGATCCTTCAGTGCTTTCTAATTTTTATGATGAAGTTATATTTTATTATCACAAAATAAGTAAGAAAGTTCTTTCCTGCTGGGGATAAATGAAGGTTGTATTGTTTCAGGTCTCTTAGTCCACTTGGTGTTTCCAGATGCTGCCATCAAAAAACATAACTAGAGGAAACCTTGCAGATGCATTTTTGTAACCAAGTGAATTCTAGATCTATCATGCTCCAAAATATTGTAATTCACTTTAAAGAAGAAAGAAGTAAAACACGCTCTTTCCTAACTGCGTTTTCCCCTGAAAACAAAAGCATTGACATCACCTTCTCAAAGTGTTCCGGGCCGATAGACCCCTCTCACATGTCTGTCTCTGCCCGGGCTCGGTTAAGATTCTGTTCAGGTTTTATCGGAACATTACAAATGTATTAGGAATGTGAGGCTTTCAGCATGTGCATATTGCTGCTGCTGTTTATTATGGATTTTTTTTCTAAATTACTTCAGGCATTAATTTTAAGAAAGCCTGTCTGGATTCAATTTATTTTAATTAAAATATAAAATGAGAATGAAGTAAAGGTTGACATTTTGGGAAGTTCCCCTAACATGTTGTCTGCATTGTATCTTCTGATTTCCAACTGCAGATGAAGACCAAGGATTACTGGGTTTTGCTTGATGTCATAGCCTTTTTCACCATGCCTTTTGCCTGGGCCAAAATAATTAAGTGGTGGAATTTTTTTTTTTTAATAAAAAATCAAAAGGTTTTAATTTGGGTAGCCTGACACATTTTAATCAGTATATTATGAGCTGATGTTTTGATTTAAAACAAAAAAAAATGAACACAAATCCACTCGTGAAATGGATGATAAAATGATCCCGTGTTGAGCTTAATTTGACGTTAAAGGTTGGGAAGAGGAGAAACAAATGCAGCTTATGGGACAATGAGTGTCACTTATTGAAGCTGTGAGTAGCTGGGCATTTATGTATTTGTTCGATGTCTGTCTCTCTTTTTAGTTGTAAGGTCAGTGAGAATGGAGATAGCACGTTTTCTTCTTTGTTGTAACTCCAGGTACTGGCCAGTGCCTGCAACTTAGTAGATGCTTAATAAATAAATATCAACTGAATGAACATATTCTAGAAATGGTAGAGTTGTTATCTTCCAATATGTCTGCCAGATATTAGGGGTCCTTTGACCAAGTATTTTTAAGCTTTTGTAAAACTAAAATTTGAGTTATAAAAAGTAATATCTGAATCTATTCTCCTGAAGAAACATTAGAACATTAATGATACAACCAATTACAGCAAAGATAGAATAGCCTCATTGCACCCAGGTCCTCTCTCCTGTAGCTAAAAAGGTCTAGACGTCACATAAAAAATGAGCATAGGAAGACCTTGAAAGGTAGAAGGAAGAAGATGGACTGCCTAAGGGCCTTCAGATATGAAGAACCACATGGTTGTGGGTCCCCTGGGTTTCCTTATTACTTGTCATACATCATGAACAGAGCACTCCAGAAGCCTCCCACCTGGACTGCTAATAAGCAGACAGCAAGAAAAGCCTTTTCCCTCTAGACAGAGGACTGGAAAATGGCCTCACGGCAGAAACCTTCTTAGCAATATTCACTTAACACCAGCCAAATACCAATGGGAAAAAAATCATCCTCCACTCCGCCATCTTTTTAGCAGGGCCAATCAGGGTGCTGGTCTCCCACCCCATGCTAAGAACCAGCAGAATCAAGCAGCAGTGCAGCAGTTCCCCCACCTGGTGGTGTGGGCAGAACTGAGCAAGGAACCAATCTCCCATCCCCTGCCTGGCTGAGGCAGGCAGAGAGCGTTAGCTTCTCCTACTGAGTGGTGTTTGTGTGGCTGAGTGGGAGCCCGAAATGCCACCCCCTGCTTGGTGGACACAGCTGTGCTCCTGTTCCCCTGCCTGGGCACTGCCAGGGGGTGTCCTGAGTGCCCAGCATCAACAAGACTAAATGAGGCAAGTTAGGGTTCATCAGAAATCTTTCTTTCACCCAGGGTGAAGCTACATACACACTCATCCAGTGTTTTTGCTACATTTTTACAGGAGGAAAGGCTGCTAAATAAGGAGATTCAGTAGGATCCAGTCTCATAATATCCAAAATGTTCAGGATATAATTGGAAATCGAGAACCATGAAAAATCAAACTTGAATGAGAAAAGACAATCAACACAAATCAAGAATGAATTGGTTGTTGGAATTATGAGGATTTTAAAGAAGCCTTCATAAAAATACTTGAACAAGCAATTATAATTTTTCTGAAACAAATGAAAATGGAAAAATCTTAATGAAGAAATAGAAGTTACCAAAAAACTAAATGGAAGTTATATAATTGAAAAATACAATCACCTGCCCCCCTCCCCCAAAAAGAAAACTTGCTGGATGAGCTCAGTAGTGGAATGAAGACGACAGAGAATAGGATCAGTGGCCTTGAGGACATATCAAAAGCAACTATCCTGTAGTTCACCCAGGCCGAAAACCAGAGGCATGGATTGGGGGGTGGGGCATGGAGCCTGGGGAGTGTCTGTGGGACAATGAAAAATAAAAAGAACTCACATTTATATCGTCAGGGAGTGAGAGGGAGAGGAGAACGTGAGGCTGAAAAACTACTCAAAGAAATAATGGCTGAAAGTTTTGTAAATTTGGTGAGAAACACAAACCTGCAGATCCAAGAAGCTCCAAATAAGATAAACTAAAGAAATTCACTTGAAGAATCATCTGAATGAAACTTCTGAAAACTAAAGGAAAGACAAAATTAACTTAACTATTTATAGGGGAACACCTATTTGAATTCTTGCAGATTTATCATCTGATACCATGGAAGCCGGAGGAAGTGGTATATTTTTTCAGTACCGAAAGAAAAGAACGCTTAATTGCAGTAAGAATATCCCTCAGGAATAAAGGGAAATAAAGAAGTTCTGAGACTAAATATTAGCAAGAGAATTTGTTGCTATCATATCTACCTTTAAATAATGGTTAAAGGAAGCTGTCTAAACAGAAAGGAAATGACAGCAGAGGAAGGCTTAGAACTTCAGAAAGTAAAGAAGAACATTAGGATGGGTCAAAATAAGGGTAAATATAATAGACTGTCCTTTTTATGAATTTCTTAAATCACGTTTTGTGGTTGAAACAAAACTGAAAACACCTATTGCATTGCTTAATGGATACCGAAGAAAGAGTTAAGACAATTATACTTAAAAAGTAGGTGGCTTAACTGAAGGGTGGAGAACTAAATGCAGTTCAGCTCTCGACACTTCACTAGAAACATCCCCACTAGTGGACTGTGATAAAGTGTACATCCATATTGTAATCTCTAGAACAACTGCTACTTCAAATCGGCAATTCTTCCTCCTGACACTTTTGCGAAACAAGGTTACACCCCTGTATATGTGCCTTACAAAATGTGGACTGTTGGCTTATGAGGATTTTTACATAAATGCTTCCATATTCTACATAGCATTCTGCAATTTGCTTTTTGATTTAATATGTTTTTATTACAGTTCCTCATACCTATTGTGTTAGATATGAGTGCACCACTTTATTTTTCTGTTCCTTTACTGAGAGATGTTTTTCAGGACATTTTCCCAGTTTAGCTACTACAAGCAATCCATAATGGATATGCTTGTTGGAAGCCCCTGGAGTACAGGTGTGTTTTTGATTTTGAATCTTCCTAATTGAACAAAAACCCCTTGGATACCTGCCCCTGTACTGCTTCCTTGGCTCATTCTGGCCTGTATGCTAAGTCGGATTCTCGTAGATCCCATTCAGCAGACGAAAGCTGTCCTGAAAATTCAAGCTCTGAGAATTAGGTGTGCTCCTGCATCCTGATAGGCCATCAGCCACGGACTTTAGGCAGACATTGCTAGTCACTCCTGCCAGACCACAAGGGTGTTCAAGAAATCCGTGGGTGAACCTTCTTTTTTAGTTAAAAAAAAAAGAAAAAAATTTCATTATATCTAAGGGCAGATGATTGTCTACAGTTTCATGTCCTTGAGGATTCCTGGGGCCACTAGAAAACTTGCTTCTTTCTTTGTTTTCCTGATTCCTCACAGCATGGGCAGACAGGAACCCTTGTGCCAGTCAACATGGTTAAACACAGCTAGTCAGGAAGCTAAGTGAGTGGTTGCCAGAGGTGCCAACCCTGCACTCAGGTAGCACGGGAGACAGGTGTTCTGTGGCTGAGAGTGTTTGCAGGCAGGTGCACCATCACTTGTTGGTCAGGACAGACAGGGTGGATGCTGGACAGCTCATCAGGGGGAGGGGGAGGGATACATAGATATCGATGTATACACAGTATGTATATGAGTTCTGTAGGGGTTGCATTAAGAAAAACATTAGAGCCAAATGGAATTATAATAAATTAGTGATGATTGAAAGGCTAACTGAACTTTTTCTGAGGACCAGAAAGGCTTTGTTAGCTCCATGGGAAGGGCTGAGAAGGGGGCAGAATCACTCCTTTATTACTCTAATGCTCTTTGCATGAGAAAAATCTGTTGGTTTCTAAGTAAGTCTTTTTTTTTACTTCCTTGTGGCTTATTTCCTAAGTATGATGGTAAGAAAAAATTTGGAAACTGGTATGCAAGTTACTAAATCTGTGTTTCATGATATGCTCTGGGATGGGCGATTTACCTTTATCAGCCACCAATAAGGGACGTGGAGACTTCTACAAATAATTTTTGGTTCTATAAACCTTCCTGAAAAAAATGTTGCGTTGGAAAATCAGGATGACCTCTTGTTGCAGATTTTCAGAGCAACTCCTTGGGAGAAGGAAAAGCTCTTTGAGAAATCAAAGTATAATTAATGCATATTTCTTTGTTTAAAGGAAAGACTGAATTGAATTATTATTAAAAGCATTTAAGGTGACCTGTGTTTTGTATCAAGGGCATTTAGATGGCTAAATTATGATAAAGGGAGTATTGTGTTTGTCAGCTATTGTCATTCTAAATTTGCATAAAAGTAATCATAATAGTGAGAGACATTAAATGCATTAATTATCCATTAAAGGGGTAATTTAATAATCATTAAGGGAGGCACTAATAGGTCGGTGATCATCTTTACAAATGATGTAGTAGATCTAAGCTTTATGTAACACCAAAAAGATTAATCTGCCATTTTTACTTTGGTAAAATATACATTTTGTTTTAGTTTTCTGGTAGCTTATGTTAAGAATTTAATATTGGAATAAGTGAACAAGTATACGTGTTGCCCCGTTCTATAACTTTGTGTAAGATATATGGGGAAATAAGTACCAAATTGTTGGCCAGATATGAGTTTGTTACGCTGGCTGGTTGGATATACAATTCCACCTGCCCTGGGTAAGAAATCTTGTTGTTATTTCACACTCAACAATTACAAAAGCAGCCTCATCATTCTCCCCAATGACTGCCCCCCCATCACATTGAGCCTATGACAGTTGGAGGTACCCATCTTTCATTTTCTGGACATCACAGCTAGAAGCCTGAATTCACCTTTGTCCAGCCCATCTTGTGTCTCATTTTGAAATATCTTTGACTCCAATAGGGTTAGTGTGTTTGCAAATGAAGGAAACCCACTCAAGCTAGCTTGCATAAAGGAGGTGTTTTTTGTTTTTTGTTTTTAATATCTGGATAGAAAGCCAAGGGCAGCAGAATAACTAGGCCTCCAGAGGGCCTAGGGCACAGAAGGAAGGAGTTCCTAGCAACCAAGGCCGTCTCTCTCCCACCCACTGGCATGGGCT
This sequence comes from Macrotus californicus, assembly GCA_007922815.1. Classification (NCBI taxonomy): domain Eukaryota; kingdom Metazoa; phylum Chordata; class Mammalia; order Chiroptera; family Phyllostomidae; genus Macrotus; species Macrotus californicus. The sequence continues at coordinate 36,741 of VMDR010004977.1, read as the reverse complement.
GCTTTTCTTTTAGCCTCTTTGCAGACCTGGTCTCTCTGCTTTGCCAGGAATGTGGGCCCCGCCCAGAATTTACATGATTTTCTAAGGCCCGTGCTGGCAGTTAAGGGACTAGAGGGGTTTGAGTCCCCACCCCAGATTCCTAGAAGGGAGAAAGGGTGGCTGTGTTTTTATCGTGCACCCACCCTGGTTCAGTATCCCGTGGCCAGGGGACAGGTTCATGTCATAAAACATGCCTCAGGGAAGGCAGTTGCAGAGAAGGCTGGTAGCTGGCAAACTCCCTGAGTAAGCCTGCCTTTGACCTCTGGGATATACACTTCCCTCACCAAGGGAGACCAAGTTCTCTGGAATCTGAAGGGTGGAACCAACCCCACTGTTTTCCTCCCCTCCAGGCTGCCCCCTCCCCACAGCTGTCTGATGTGCTTCTTTAGTGTAACATTTACACCATGTCATTGTCACATTTAATAAGTTAGGGCCCTTCTGATACTCTGACTTCCACCAAGTTCAGATCTCTTGTATTCTAATGGCTTTCTGATCTTATCTGGCCGGCCTTGTCTTCTCTCTACTGTGGACCATTCTAGTACTCAACAAGGCTGGCTTGTTGTCCTCTCTTTTCTTACCCACCCCTGGACCTGTGCTTCTGCTTTGCTTCTTATTTGGGGTGCTCCTCACCACTCTCCTCTCTAATTATAGAGATGTAGCTCAGCCTAGGCAGACCTGGGTTTAAGCATCTGGAGTGGGAGGGATGGTACCTACCTTGAAGGATTGGTGTGAAAAGGAGCCAGCTCTGAGCCTTTCTCCTGGGGCTGACAGTTCTGTTGGGAGCAGTAGATGTTTTTGTTTGAGGCCCAAATGAAGCCCCACACTCCCTAGGAAGCCCACCTTACCCATGGTCCTTTCTATTTTCAAGCTGTCTCTCTCTCTCTCTTTTTTGAAATTTATTTTTATTGACTTTTAAAGGGAAAGGAAGGAAGAGGGGGCAGAGAGAGAGAGAGAAAGAGAGAGAAAGAAACATCGATTGGTTACCTTGGAAACCCACAACCCCTAGGTATGTGCCCTGACTGGGAATCGAACCCACAGCCTTTCAGTTTATGGGATGACACTCCAACCAACTGAGCCACACCAGCCAGGGCCTGCCTCTGTCTATTTAATACAGTTTAGCAAGTAACTGTTCTGCAGTATGTGCAGCAAGTAACTGTTTTGCAGTATGTGCTGCTGTTCCTGAGCCCCCTTGTTGGACTACACACTTCTTAAGGGTAGGAATGGTGTCTTCGATTTCTTTTGAATCCATTGAGTGAGCACTAAGGAAATGCTTTCCTTCATTAGTAGACAAATGTGATCTAGTTCCACTCAATAAACGTCTCTAAGTGTCTTTTGTGTGTCAGATACCACTCATTGAAAAAATTATCCTTGACCCACCAAGGGTTCATGGAGTGAATAAATGTGATTGGCCTTGTCATGACACAAAATCTTTTACTCTCAAGTCTCTAATTATGCATGGTTTTATACTGGCTCTCGAACAAAGAAAACCACCAAGAACTTTTCCCTTTGCTTGAGTCTGCTTAAATTATTGATATGGACTTGAGCAATGAACCCATCATGGTAGACTTTATAGGATGACTCACAGAGCCTGGTTCAAACCCTTCTCCCTTCTCTTCTCCATGATATCTCAGCCTCCCTGGCATCTGTAAATGCCCATGTGACCTTGTTCTGGCAAATGGGGTGTTGACAGATGCTCCAATACATGCTTTCTTTCATTAATTAAAAACATAATGCTTTGTGAAGAGAAGATTTTTTCCCTTTCTGCCTTTTTCCTACCTGGAAGATGGGTGCTATGCCTGGAGATGCAGCAGCCATTCTGCTACCATGAGAATGAAAGCCATAGGCTAAGGATGGTGGACTAGGAAGATGGGGAAAGCTGGTACCTCAGTGATGTTCTTAAACAGCTGCACCTGCGTTTAAGTACCTTCTTCTGGATACCATTATTCATGAGAAAAACATATTCATGAGAAAGATTAATTGTTTAAGCTATCATTTTCCCTTCCTTGCAGCTGAATACACTGCCAATGGACTGAATACACAGTAGCATCAAATCTTTAGCTGAAGTGTGACAAAAATCAGGCTGCTTGGATGATGTAGCTTAATTCAGTTGCTTCCTAAGTCAGCATTTACTCATTCATTAATCCAGTCAACCACCTATATGTCCATTCAATATATATAAATAGGGCATGGGCCTACTGTGTGTGCAACACGGGGCCAAGGGCTCAGAGAAGCAGGGTCCCCATTTTACTTGTGGCCAGCCACTGCATGAGTTGCTGCTGAGATGAAGGTCAGAGACCCAGTCAGGAAAGAGCTTGGGCTTTTGGTGGATCATGAAACTGTCCCACTATTTGCTAGTGGCTTAGAAACTTGAACATGAGCCACATCTCTCTGAGCTGCCTTGTGCATAGAAATGGCTATTAATACTTCCCTATAGGGAAGAGCTGTATGGAACATTTAAAGATGTAACATATGTCCTGGCACACAGAGGTGCTGAATATAAGTCAGTGGAGAAGGAAACTAAGAGAAACTGTGGATAAAGAAAAGCACCTTGAAAATAAGCACTTTTCTTATTTTATTGGTTAAAGAGGCTACATACAGTCAAAGGATAGGAGCAGCTTTATTTGCCAGAACCAGTCTCTAGGGAATTCAGACTAGACCAAGAATTCTTCCATACCACCAGCTGTCCGCCTTTCCAGGGTTGTTTAGTTTTACTGTCTCAGTGTGTGTGTGTCTGTGTGTGGTGGGAGGGGGGGGGCAGGCATGGTAATGAGACAGTTCACTTCAGGCAGTGTCTTGGGCTGTGGTAAGTTTGTTGCAAAACTCTTGACTGGAAGGCTCCAGTGTTAGTATATTGATCACCATATAAGGTATCCCTGTCTAGGACTGTCGATTCTTTAATGTTTCTTCACTATGAAGAATTTGTGACAAGAGGGGAAGGACCTCCTGCATTGGGGATGCTTCCTTCCCCACACCTACCTGTCTGCCTACCCAGGTTTACTGGAAGGAGTGGAGGCAGATCTGCTGACCACCCGGCACCATGCTCTCCTCTCCATCTGCAGCTGGCCTGCACAGATCTGGCCTCCTTCCCTTACAGGGCTGGTCATATTGTGCTCAGCCTTCATGTTTGTCTTACCATGTCTTGCCTTTAATACAGGCAGATAGAAGAGATTGGGAAGGAAAATGACTTTCAGTTTCCTCCTTTAATCTGAGTCATGGGTCACAGGTCAAAGTGGCCACAAAGTCATCTCTTGCTTTACAGAGTTCTATTGCAGAACATGCTGTTTTATTTTGTTGGGGACAGCAGGCTGAAGATTTGGTTTTATGTCCTCCAATTGTCTTTGATTCTGGGCTTCCTCCTCATGTTGTTCAACATTGGCAGTGGGCTTGAAGCCACCAGGTGATGCCTGATTTATGCCTGCAAGGAAAGAGTGGAGACCTGGACCCCTTTAATGTATTATCACAAAGACAGTGAGCATGACACACTGTTTTCCCCTTATCAGCTGTTCCCATCTTCTTTTGGATGCTTCCTCAGTGGTGTCCTAGCTAGCTAGGGGAAGCTCCTGGCCCAAAGCCAGCCAGCCATCTTCTCCCAAAACACTTTCTCTGGTGTTTTCCTGACCGTGGTATTGAATAATTCTTGCCACTGGGAAATCCACAGTGGCCCTTGTTCCTTCTCTCTCAAGATTTGTTCTTCAGTCTTCTTGTTGATTCTGTGAGCTCCCCATATGCTTTCAAACATTTCCTCTTGGTTTAAGTTGCCACAGTGAGTATTTTTGAAACCAGAGAATCCTGGCCAATGCAGCTGGCCTTTTCATAAAGTCGCCTATTCCTTTTTGTGCACTTTCTGTTTCATTTTGTCCATGGGCACTGCCTCCTGGGATAGTAAGCCCATCCAGGGGACCAAGGAACAGGAATTGGGGCCCTAGGCAGCTGAGCCTCTTCTCTCCGGGGGCTCTCAGAGCTGCCAGCAGCGTGTAGCTCTTGCTTTTGCTGGTTTTAAGTCAATGGCTGGCCTGAATTTTGAAGCTCTCAGAGCTACATATTTCTGAATAACATGGCTATAGGGGCTAGTGAGTCCTTACTAAGAACTTAGCTCACTGCTCAGTCAGCACTCCTTTTAGGATTTCCTTATTACAAGTAACTGAATTCCTTTTACTGTTGCTTTAGAGATAAAGATTCTCGTTCTTGGGGAAGACTTTACCTCTCTAAGTGAAGCTCAAATGCTACATCCTCCATGAAATCATCTTTTCCTCATCTCTTTTCCCTGCCCAAATGCAGTGAGCCTCTGCCTACCATGAATGAGTCAGAATTAAGTGTGCCAGAGAATGCAGACTCCAGAACCCACCCTAGGCATGTAGCAGGTAGGAGTCAAGTAGGCCAGGTGTCAGGTTGCAAATAATAGTGATTCTGAATCTCAGGTCCCGGTTATGATGGCGGAGAAGGGGAGTGGGATCTCACTCTGCTTGGCTCCAGCCACTGTGGCCCCGGGCAAAGGCAGGTCTGCTGTTGTCAGAGCTGAAAATCCATATTTGAAGTGAACTATCCCATGACTTAAAAAAATGTTGGCAACAAATTGAAATTTAAAACACTGTGCAGACCTCACTACTTAGGCCAAACAAAACACGCCTGCAGACTGAACATAGCCTGGGGTCTCAGGAATTCTTGACCTCTGTCCTCCTTGGGAACCAGGTCTGAGTTATATTAATTAACAGAAAAAAAGCAACTTGCCGGAGAGCATGCGTAGGGTGTATTTCTACCTATAGCTATATCTGTATCTATATCTATCTATAGATATGCATACATAGAATATAGCTACTTCTGTGTTTGTAGCTACCTATAAATATGCATTTATGAATGGGGAGAAAGGAGAATCCATGTAAATTTTCACCCGAGAGGAGGAAGCGGGGGCATGTTGGGATACTTACGGTTTTCATGTCTCACTTCCGTAATGTGTAAGTTTTTAGTTAGAAACATGTCTTAATTTGGTATTCAGAAAGAACATGAAGGATACAAGGGAAATGGGGGGAGCCGTGGTTGGGTCTGATAGTGCTGTGTTACCTTCAGCCTCTCCCTTGTTTCGTAGGGCTGCTCGTCACAGAGCCCCCTGGTGGTGGGAGCTGCCTTACTTTTGTTGTGTCTCCAGTACCTGTCATAGAGCCTTCTCTGGCGTGCAGGTGGTAATGGGTGTGCTCTGAGTGGGCCGAATGAATGGCTGAAGCAGGTTGATAGAAGCAGCTCTGGCAATGAAGAATCCTGAGAGCAGGTTTGGACTGCCTGTGTGGTTTGTACAATTGCCTCAACAATGAGTTTCATCCACCTGCATCCATGAGAAGGGACATTTTCATGTTTCGCTAGCAGATGTCTTTGCCGATCTGCAGTTTTATGAGATGCTTCAAGTTTGACACTTCCCATGCCTCCTAATTGACCTGCTCTCTGTCTTCTTTCGACATCCAGCCAGGTTCACAATACATGCCCTTACTCGTTCCGGTTCTCAGTTCCCAAACTTCAGCCAACTTGGTCGAGAACATTCTTGGGGTAAAAATGTATAGAGCATAGAGAAGATAGACCTTTGCACAGATGGGAGCAGTGGAGCCTTGAGATGCACCTGAGCTAAATAAGTTATCGCTGGTGGTGACAGGGAGAGAGAAGGGAGAGGCCAGGTATCTCAGGATTCTCCCACACTGTGCTGTTTCTTTAAAACTTTTAGAAAAGGACAATGAGTAATACAACAAACACCAAGATTACCATCCAGAGTAAATAAATGTTTTATTTTTTTTCTTTTCACTTGTTTTGAGTGTCTTTTTTCTACTTTCCTTAAGGAACAGTGCTTCTTTTTGATCAAGTCTTAATTGTGGTATAGTCCTGATGATGGGATTCCTGAGTGATGACATTCCAGGAAGCACCGTGACAGTGATGTCCGAGCCCCCTCAGATTCCAGGCTGAGGATGACTTCTTCACCCCACCCGCTGTGTGGGGGTACTGCAGAGTGCGGGCTGGGACACGTCTGCCCCGGCATTCCCTCCCCAGCCTGCTACGAGGGTTTTCTGCGCCATTGGAATGGAGTCTCCGGGAATGGAGAGTCTCTGACCTAACTCACAAATGAGATTTCTTCCACATTTCAGATTCTTCGAGGTGGGGTCTGGGAGGAACATTATTTCAGCCTAGCACTGACTTCTTGGTTAATGACACAAAAGGCACTTTTTTTTCAGCCAACAAGACTGTTTTTGTTTTTGAATGTTGTGAATCAGACCTTCCAAACTCATTTTTCTTTGATCAGTGTTACACAACTCTCCTGAATGCCAATCTACTCCAATTCAAAATAGATGAAAACCACCACACGAATAGCTGCTGCAGGTTTTTGTTTTTCTTAAAGATTATGTATCCAAGGGGGACAGTCTGAGAAATTATGTTATGCCAGGTGAAAATATCAATAATGAATTCTTCCTGGGAGAGGAGGTTGCCTGAGGAGAACACGGGTAGTTTCAAAGGCTATTTCAGGAATGGTACTGGTTCAAGTCTAAGAACCTCAAATGGCTGTGAGAGGAAGTTTCCAGAAAATGAACTATTTCCAGCGTTTTGTTTTCAAGTCAGTCAAATGGAGTATACACAGTGCTCATAAGCCAGACCACAGAAGTGAAGAGGCTACATCTCATGTGGTGTGGTGGGGCCTCTGTGGCCTGGAGCTGTGTAGAGCTTTTGTTTGTTTAGATGGATTCTTTTTGGCCTTGAATGATGATAGGAGAGCACCCATCTGTTGCTCCTGCTGACACTCAGGCAAGATACTACTTGGTTCCTGCTAAGGCACAGCTATACATCAAAGCAGATATGGGCCACAGCACCCGGACTTGCCTATTCTTTTGAAAATGACGCTTTGGCATTAGTGAAAGGAAGCTGTGAAGATTAGTCTTTTTACAATGACACACTACTGTGAACCAACCCGAGCTATTTTAGATGACATTCCTGGTCCTTCCAGGATAATTCTAACCTTGGCCTTGGAGTACTTGGTAATGGGTTCAAGTCCTTCAGTAATATTTTTCAGAGACGGTTTCAGAAAGAACCAGCTCATGCTGAATTTAACAATGGAAAGGCCTTGCTTATTGATTGTTTGTTTTGGTTGTGACATAAAACTCAACCCAAAGTAGCATAACGACAAGAAAATTTACAACAGAGTTCAAGGGAGATCTGGCATCAAGCTTGAAGCAAGGATGAGTACAGGGGCTCAGATGGTGTCACAAAAACACCTGAATCCTGCTTCTTTGTCTTCATGCTTCAGTCCCATCTGCCTGGGCTAGTTTGTTCTTAAGCAGGCTGGGTACCACAGGGCCAGCCCTACATCTCCCCAGACCCAGCTCAGGTGGAAGGGCAGAATCTGCATCTGAAAGCTCAACATAGACGTCTCACGCCTGAGGCTGGTTGCCTCCGACTGAACCAGCAAATTTAGCCTAAGTCCTGTGCCCAGCTATGAGCTGATCACGGAGCTCTGGTGGCGGAGGCCTGGATCAGGGGCCACTCCCCTGTGAGAGGAGGAGGAGCATCTCCTCTGGACCCACAGGCTAGACCCTATTTCATGCTGGGATCTGAACAAGGTCATACAACCTGCACACTTTGGCTGTCTCTCCACTTCTTCCTGTGTGTTGTCTTTATGTTCAGGTCCCCAACCGACCTGCAGAAAATGGGACTGAAACAAAAGGTAGGACACTCTGAAAGGCCCACACCTACAGTTTGTTCTTTCCAGAAAAGTGCCAGTGAACTAACAAGTGGAGAAACGAGTGAGTAGAGCTCATGTTCCCACCAGTGTGATCTGTCTTCGCCTCTTTGGTCATCACTGACTCATGTACCAAACCATCCAAGACCTCCAGCGTGTCTGAGAACCAGATGGACTCAGCCATTTCTATTGTCCAGAACTCAGGTCCTAGGACAGGTGCTTCACTTCTGCATTATTTTATCATGAGAGTGTCTCAGTTTTCTAACTGCAGGGTGAGCTGTGTTCTTCTATTTGTCAGGGGAGCCATACATCATCTCTGCAGAGACTGTTTCATCTTCAGTTATTTTGTGTCTGTTTACATCTAAGTCTGACTCGAGATGAATTCAGTAATGAGTACTTTGGAACCATACGAGACTTTATCTTGTATGTATTTATTTTAGAGTGGTTGATATCACTCATCAACCCTCCAGTGAAAAACAAGAAAAAGCAAAGTACTTTTTAATGTCATAGTTGAACTATATTTTTAAATCCTTCAGTTCTGCATGCAATGTTGGAGTATCATGGAGCAGAGGAGCTGGATTCAAGAATCTGCTATTAATCACCCATAGCCAATACTTCTTATAGAGCAGACTGTACAAAACACAGAAAAGGGAGCTCTGGCTTCTAGTGATATAAACAGTATAAAAGGAAAAGAATTGTTCCTGTTGGCTAATACTGAAGAATTAGCTTAATACAGGAATTTGTCCCTTTGCATATATAGGGCAAGTCAAATTCACTCCATTTGAAGAACATAGTGTATTCATGTTTTCCATGAAAAAGATGTGCTAGTTTGGTGTTGTAAGTTTTGTTTCAAATTTGCTTTTCTTTATAAGAAGGAAAGTAATAGCCTCAGTGACAATTTTATGTTGCTCTGTTTTTACGTAAATATATGCACATAAACTCCAGTATTTGTCCTCTCTTTTGGGTATTTTATCTCTAAATGCAATAATGGGAACAACCAATTGCTTGTAGAAGAAACAGTTACTAAAATATTTACTTATGTAACTTCTAGTTTTTTTTTTTTCTTTGTAACTAAATCAATTTATACATCGGGTTCATAGCTTATAGTTCTACTACTGACTGGCTCCAGGGAGCTGGGTGAGTACCTGTTTTCGCTTCCTAATAACGAAGTACTGCAAACTGGCTTAAACAACAGGGATTTGTTTTTATTTTTTAAAAAACAATTTATTAATCCTCTAAATTTTATTAGAGGCAGGGAGAGAGAGAGAGAAGCATTGATTGGTTGCCCGCTGTACACGCCCCGACCGGGCATCAAACCTTTTGTTGTACGGGATAGGGCTCCAACCTACTGAACCACCCGGCCAGGGCAATGGCAGGAATTTTCATCTCATGAGTCTGGAGAATGGAAGTCCCATTCTCAGGTACCTTGGGTTAGAACTTCAACATATCTTTTGAGGGATCCCAGTTCAACCCAAAATAAACTATTCTCTTCCCCCTAACCTCCCAAACTAGTTTTCTTCCCATGTGCAAAATATATTCAACTCTATCTCAACATCCTTTAAATCTTAATCCATTACAGCGTCAACTCTAAGTCAAAAAAATCTCATCTAAACATAACCAACTCAAAAGGACCCAAATCTTATCCTCTAAATCATCTAAATCAGGTGTGGGTAAGATTCCCAGTAGGATTCATCCTGAGGCAAAATTACTGTCCATGTATGGACCTGTGAAACAAGTTATCTACTTTCAAACATGTGACGTGGGGCAGGCTAAGGATAAATATTCCCATTCCAAATGAAAGTAAAGAGGTCATGGGTACAAGCAAGTTTGCAGCCGGGCAGGGCAAGTCCTATTAGGTCTCAGAACCTGAGAATAATGCTTCTGGCTGGAAGCTTCACCCTCTGGGCCCCAGGTAGCAACCCCACCCTTTCATTCCTCCCTTCTTTAGCCTCTGAATCTATGGCTCCACCCTCAGAGTTATTTTTCATTAAAAAAAATTAATTTTAATTTCTTCCATTACCATTTAGTCCCCTTGTTCCCCATCTCCTCCCCCTGCATTCACCACACTGTTGTCATTCTTTCTTACTTTCATCCCGTCTCTGTCTCTTTCAGTCCAGGCTGATAGTGCTTCTGCTGATACAATGGTTTTAAAAACCTGTAGCCTTCCTTGAATGTCAAGGGGATCCATGCCAATACCCAGCAGGGTTCTCCATGGATTCTTCCTGGGTGATCCTGGCTTCTATCTGTTCCTGGCTTCTATTTAGATGGGTGATCGGATCCATGAGTCACACACCTAATCTCTCTCCTCTTCCTTACCTGGACAGGCTTAAATTTTTCCAAATCACTAAGCACTGGTTCCTTTTTGTTTAACAATTTCATCCTCAATTTATCTCTTTTTTTCTCAAATTTTAACATAAGCAGCAAGGAGAAACCAGGCCACACCTTCCACACATTGCTTTGAAGTTTCCTTAGCTAAATATCCAGTTTTATCATTTCAAATTCTACTTCCCATCTAATGGTTGAATATAACTTAGCCACATTTCTGCCACTTTTTAGAAGGGATCTCCAGTCTCCGCAGCATGTTCATAATTTCCTTTTAAGACTTCATCAGAAGTACCTTTACCATTTCTATTTCTAGCAACACTCAGTTCATGATGATACATGTATTCTCTAAGATAATTGGGCCTTTATCTACAGTTGTCCTCTCTCCTTCCTGACCTCTCACTGGGGCTGCTTTTAATGTTGCTATTTCTGCCAACAGGCTCCTCAAGGCAGCGTGAGCTTTTGCTATCGTGCACCTCAGATTTCTTCCAGCCTCAACCCACTACCCAACTCCAAAGGCACTTCCACATTTTAGATACTGTCATAGCAGCACTCTTAATTCGTGGCACCAAAATCAGTGTTGGTTTCCTTAACAAAGTCCCACAAACTGGTGGCATACAACAATAGGAACTTATTCTCTCACAGTTCTGGGGGCCAGAAGTCTGAAATCAAGATGTCTGCAGGGCCCTAGTCCCTCTGAAGGCTCTGGGGGAGACTTCTTGCTTGTCCTAGCTTCTGGTGGTGCCAGTAGTCATTGGCCTTCCTTGGCTCACAGCTGCATCAGCTGTGGCCTCTGTCCTCCCGTGGCCATGTCCCCCTGTACTGGTCCATGTCTCTGTGTCTTCTCATAAGAACACAGGTCATACTGGACTTACTAAGCTAGTACGACCTCATCTTAACTCATCACATCTGCAAAGGTACTAATTCCAAGTAAGGGCACATTCACAGGCACCTGAGGTTAGAACTTCAACATGTCTTTTTGGGGGGCATAATATGAATCATTACACTACCTCCAAGCTTCCAGTTTCCACATTTATACAAATAGGACCTTTAGGGATACAAATGACAGAAAACACAAATCAAGCTGGCTTGGACAAAATGAGCCTGTTTGGCTCTCGTAACTGATGTTTTCATGGGTAGTTCAGATGTCAGGTGTGGCCTGACCCAGGGACGCAAACAGTGTCATCAGGACGTGGGCACCCCTGCTCTCTCTCAGTTCCTTATTCCTCCGTGTTGTCTTTATTCTCAGGTTAGTTATAGCCACGTGGTTTTCTCCACTGGCTCCCGAACTGCCCCAGAGAAAAGGATATCTCTTATAATAATACTCGCACAACAACCTAGGCCTTGTTCTCATAAGCTCCAACTGTGCAAAGTACCTGCCCCACAGACTGGGGAGACGGGCTTTGCTGAGTGGCTTATTATAAGTTTTCTCCTGGCTCCAGAGGTGCAGTCGGTGATCCCCAACCCCATGGGCTGAGATCACAGAATCAGGCTGCCATTACCACGGGAAGGGGGAGAGCCTACCACAGAGGCCACGTGATCAGTACATGAATCTCACTCTGCACCCTCCACTGATTCTTGGCCAAACAGTTGTATGTTTTGCTTTAGTTTCTTCATCAATAAAACACTTCTTCATTAGGTTTTTTTTAAATTTTTAATTTAATCTTTTGGAGCGTCAACTTTGGTGAACTATAATTTGCATAGAATGAAATTCATCAATTTTAAGTGTACAGTTTGGTGAGTTTTGACAGGTGCATTCAGTTGTGTAGCTACCTGCACAATCACTACACAGACCCTTTCCTTCAGCCCTGAAAGTATCTTGTATCCCACTCTAGTCCGTCTTCTCACACCAGCAGGCAACCGCTGCTCTGCTCACTGTTATTATAGCTTTGCGTAGGTTTTTTTTAAATAAAAGAATCTGAAGTACTTAGTATTAAACTTTTAAGGCTAGAGTTAAAGGCTTGGTACAAAGTCTAAATAAATACTAGCTTTTATTAATATGGATGGGCTTAGTGAACTTAGGATCTATCCATTATTTTAGGATGAACTGTATGAAATTGCTGGTATTTAATAGTTTTTAATTTATGAAAAGTGGCAATTTTGTAGGGTTTCGTAGGGTTCAGTATGATTTGGGTCTGATAAGAGTAGGATAAAAAAAAATCTTCAAACTACTCCTAATGGTTGGTGCAAAGGGAATTTGGTGCAGTCCCTTGTCCTTTACTCATTTGATGTGTATGGCTTCGTGCCTGGGGATGGAATTTGGAGTTGCCATCCAGGCTGGCAATGATGTGACACAGTGGTCTATTGCTGTTAGAAGGAAGAAGCTATCTTATTGAGGATATAGGCACCAGACTCTTTGGTGGACATCTGTGGTTTTCCTGCCCAGTATCCATTCCTTCCTATTTTAGTACTACTCCCTAAGTTTCTTTGGGGACCCACTGCTCCCCAGCACAGCCCCCAGGGTTTATATGCTTTGACCCATGTCTGGGCAGTCAAAGCATGATCTTTTTCCTGACTGCAGAGATTGATTCAAGGATGGATATGTGACCTGTTAGAGCCCAACTCTGGGACTTAGCTGGAACTACCAGGGAAGACATGCTTGCTATCTTCTACCGCAAAAGTTTAAGCCTAGGGCTGTGAGAACCATCCGCCATCCCGTGGAGAAAGCCTGTCTGAGATAAGCCTACCTAGAGGAAAGTAGAGGCATTCCTTTTGCTTTAGTACACAGCTTAAGCTGTAACGATGCTTTGAGGCAACACTGCAACATTGGTGGTGGGAGAAAAACATCTGGCATGGTGGACCTTTGCATCCTATTTTATTTTACAAGGGAGAGCAGGATCAAGGAAGCCCCAGGGTTCCACCTGGAGGTTGTATTTCCCCTTTCAGTCTGTTCCAGTGCTCCCTTCTCCTGATGAGGCTAGTATATGGCATGGGTTCTTAACCAGTGCCCTGTCCCCACAGGAGTCCTAATCTTCATCCAGGTTTATGTCACAGTCACTCAGCCTGGTTTAAGAGGGTAGAATGATCTGCAATAGACTCTCAGAGCTATTCTTTTCCAGCTGAGTAAATACTTTTTTTGAATCAGTATCAGTTGGACCTAGATCTGAATTGTGGCTCTTGCATGGATTAGTCCATCTCTTTTAACCTTGTTTTATTGAACTTTAATACATTTTATAATAATAACAACAACAACTCTCTGCCCTGGCCGAGGGACTCAGTTGGTTGGAGTGTTGTCTTCTATACCAGAAAAGTTGCAGGTTTGATCCCTGGTCGGAGCACACATGGGAGGTAACCGACTGATGTTTCTCACATGGATGTTTCTTTCTCTATCTCCCCCTTTCTCTCTCTGTAAAATCAATAAGCATATCCTTGAGTGAGGAATAAAATAGATAACAACAACTCTCTTTAGAATCATTGTAAGGATCAAGTGAGATAAGGCATAAACCCTGAAGATTACAGCCCAAATTTGAATGTTTACCATTGGCCCCTTCTATATCTGAAGATTCTGAGGTTCTGCATCTGAGGATCAAACCAACCATTTTCAACTGTGGCTGAATCTGCAAATGCAGAACCTGCAGATACAGAGGGCCCACTAAGGGACTTAAGCATCTGCAGGTTTTGGTGGCTGAGAGGGCCCTGGAACTAGTCCCCGTGGATACCAAGGGATAACTATACTTTGTGCCAGCCCTGTGCTAAGAGCTTCTGTACAAGATACTCCTGGTTGCCCACCCAGCATCCTTACCCATGTCTTCTATGCTAATGGAACCCTGATTTAGTTCAGTAATTTACTTCTCTTGGAAGCCTGTATGCTTTTTCTGGGGTCTCTTCTTTTGGGGGGATGCTTGTCCTCCTTTGCACATGATTGGTTCAGGCATGGCTGTGAGACCAAATTCTGGCCAAAGAAGCTGGAGGGGAAATCTGATAGGGAGCCTCTGGGAAAATGTTCACTTGACCCTAATCTTCTCCCTTGGGAAAGCAATGTTTCTGAATGTGAACACCAAAGCAGCTGTAGCCATTTTACCAGCAACTAGAGAATGAGATGATCCCAGATTGGCAGAACAGAGATGGAAAGAATCTGGGTCTCACAGCTGCTGTTGGCTGAATCAGCCTTGGTCTATCCTAACTTGAGACTTTCTTTTATATCACGTAATACATTTCCCTATTTTGTAAGCCAGTTAGATTCAGGAATTCTGATTCTGATAACTGATACAGTTTTATTTATTTATTTTCATTTAATCTTCCAAATATCTCTGTAAGGTTAATTCTTAACTCAATGCTTGACTAATTCCAGTTGTTCAATCTGCTGAGCACTAGAGGGCTTTTAATCTGCAATTTGTCACCTGAATGAACCCCTTCCTTTTGCACATTTGCTTCTGGTCTTAAAACACGAAAGGACCTTGTACCACACAGCTCTTTGGACATGTAGAAGGAAGAAGTTCTCTTAGTTTATGTTCTGGAGAAAAACTGCTCAAATGCTGATGTCATGAAAGTCTGCACACTTTATCTGGGGACCCTCTACCACAGAGCCATGCACGTAGTAAGTGTGTTACTTTTCTGTTGGTGCATAACAAAATGCCACAAATCTCACAGCTCTTGAAACAACTCCAATTTATTATCTCACATTTCTGTAGGCCAGAAGTCTGGGTAGGCTTGGCTGGTTTTCTGGGTCTCACACGGCTAAAATCAAGGTGTTGGCTAGGCTGGGTTCTCATCTAGAGAAGAATCCATCTCCAAGCTTATTCAAATTGTTGGCAGAATTAAATTTCATGTGGATGGAGGACTGGGGCCCCAACCACCCAGCTGGCTGTCAGCTGGGGGCTGCTCTCTGCTCCTAGGAGCTGTCCCTTGACTCTTACACTTGGCCTTTTTGTCTTCAAAACCATCGAGGGCATGCTGAATCCTTCCTGTGCTTTGAATCTATCAGACTTCTTCTGCCAAAAGCTGAAAAAAAAACCCTCTCTCCTTTTAAAGAGCTTGCCTACTGAGTCCAGCTCAAATCTCATATTTTAAGGTCAACTGAGTTGAGATTTGAAATCCACCAGCAAAATAACTCCAGATCAATGTTTGAATTATCAAGGGACAGGAATTTTGGTTAGGCCATATTTAGAATTCTGATGACCATAGTAGGTGCTGCATAAATTAATTAATTAATTAATTAATTAATTAATGGCACTGAATAAGGAGAGAATAGAAAAACATTTTTTAAATAAAGTATCAAATTAATTGAGTTTTACCTCTGCTAATTTCAGGCCCCCTTCAGCATGATATCAGTGTTAGTCTGGTTATACTGCCCATTTTTGCAACTAAGGAAACCCCAACTTAACAGAGAAAAAGAAACAAAGAAACCAGGGAATTATGCTGATGTTGTTGCCTTTTTTATTTTTGGAAGGAAGAGAAATTTGCTGATCTGGGCCAACTTTTTCCCCTCAATGGCTGGCACTGCTCAGTAACATTACAAGTGTTATTCATATATAGTGTTTATTTCTTTGGGGGTCTTGTGTAAAAGTTACTGTTTTTTCTTAAAGAAAATGGATTTAAACATGTGGAAGAGTTTAAAAGAAGAAGGTTAGTACAATCAATATAAAATAGTTGTAAAACGTGAACCACCTCATTATAATGTTGTAATTTCTGAACCGTATTGAGTTTCGTTAGTTTCCAACACTGGAATTACAAGTGTAGCTAGAAACGTGGGTGCCCTTCAAAAGTTTGGGACAGTTGGTTGGGATTTTCTAAGCAATCCAGTGTCGAAAGGTTTGCTTCATCACTTTATGGTGTTATCTTTTGGCTGAGAAACAAGAATCTTTTAAAAAGAAAAGTTTAGGGAGTCCTGGTAGATTTTGTCATCCTGCAGCTTGTAGCCTATGTGCTGGGAGTACCAGGAAGCTTTCAGTACTGAAAATCAGTCTCAATTGACTTTGAAATTGAAAAGCAGCTATTTTTCATGTATTGTTTTAGAGTGACAGGTCCTGGGTGGGATTTTCCTCATGTCAAATAAACAGCAATAAGAGTCCTGGCTGGCCAAAGGATGAAGACCACTGCCTCAGTTGACCTGTCTTCAGGAAAATAAGTTCAAAGCAGAGCACCAAATGGCATCAGAAGGAAGGTCTACCAATTGGAACTGACTGGCAGGAGGCACCAGCTGTGTGGGCTGCCCTTGACAACCCATGTGGGCACGTTTCTGTGCTGTGAGCTGTAAACCTGGGAAGAGTCTTGGAAATACATCAGTTCTGCCTGAACACACTTGGACTTGTGAAAGGGAGGAAGAGGAGGTGAAGGAGAGAGAGAAGCTCAGTCTATGGGGAGTGATATTTATGGAGTGAGCCACACTGGGCTTCAAGTCTTACCTTGAATGAGACTTGGGCAAATTGTTTTCTCTCTCAAACTCAGGTGTCCTTTTTTGCAAAGCAGAGATAATAGTAATAGTAATTATAGTACCTGATATGGACTGAATATTTCAGTTTCCCCAACAAGATTCATATGTTGAAACCTAATCCTCAATGTGATAGTATTTGGAGGGGAGGGTTTTAGGAGGTAATTAGCTCATGATGGTGGAACCCTCATGAATAGGATTAGTGTCTTATAAAAGAGACTCCAGAGAGCTTTCTCACCCCTTCCGCCACGCCACGCCACGTTAGAACACAGCAAAAAGACAGTTTCCTAGGAACTAGGTTCTCACGAGACACAGAGTCTTCTAGTGCTTTGGACTACCCAGATTTCAGATCTGTGAGAAATAAGTTTCTGTTGTTTCTAAGTTACCTCGTCTTATAAAAGATGTTTTGTTATAGCAACCCATATGGAATAAGACCATACCTCTCATTTTTGGATGATTATGTTAAGTGTTACATCAAAGCATTTATCAGAGTACTTGTCATGTAAGTACTTACCAAACATTGGCTGTAATTGAAGGAAATTCATAGAAGAAAGACGCAGGAAAGAGTAGGTGAGAAAGAGAGAATCAGAGAAGGAAGAAAGGGAATAGGGAATAGTGACTATTGAAGGCAGACAGAAGGAGGTTGTCTAGTTTACCAGGAAACAGTGCATTCAGAAGAATAATTTAAGTTCATACTGAATTATTTCATTGCCCAAGTGAGGTTGAAGTCTAGGATGAGCACTATCTACTGCACACAACTCTTTGGATGCAGAGTTTCTCTATCCTTTAATTGAAGCTTTAAGGACTGACCAATGTAACCCACAGGATGCCTCCATAATCCAGTGGTGATATTAGTGGAGCCTGGGAAACATTTTATAACCACCAGTCAATTTTTTTTTTGCCAACTTTGTCTACTCTAAAGATGTTGGCATCAACATTTCACTCCACATCAGAGACACAGATAGACAGCAGTATGGTGGTTACCAGGGGGTTAGGGAGTGGCAGAGAGTAAAGGGGGTGAAATATATGGTGAAGGAAGATTATTTAGCTTTGGAGGATGGGCACACAATGCAATATACAGACCATGAGTCATAGTTATATACATTTGAAACCTATATGACCCTATCAACCAATGTCACCCAAATACATTTAATGAAAAGAAAAAGAAAAGACACTTTCATATTATTTTAAAAAAAAAACAACTTTTCACTCCAACTCTGAGCACAGACTCTCAGGAGGGCCAATTAAAGAGAAATCTAAGTAAAATGTTACCTTGGATAGCGGATCTCCTTGGGAATGAATGAAACAACCCGGGCAATGGAGATTGCCCTGGTGGAGCCTGAGACTGAGTGCTTGGTGTGTACCCTTCCCAGCACTGAGCTTTGCTTCCAGACTCATTGCCATTGGAGTTGTTCCCTTTGTGAGCTACAAAAGGAAGAACACACTCCATGAGCAGCATAGCTTTGATTTAATCTGGGGTGGGATATCTTCAAGGTTTCTTGTGATTCTGTTTTTGGGCAAAATTGCAAATGGCATGAGAAGTCTTTGTTGCATCAAGGGGAATAACAGGAATAAATGGCTTCCCCCCCCTCCCCTTTGTTTTGCTTTGAGATTTTGGTACAGAAATCCATTCATTTAGATACGGAGGTGTCAAATTCATTTTCACCGGGGACCACATCAGCCTCGTGGTTGCCTTCAAAGGGCTGAAATAATTTTAGGACTGTATACATGTAACTACTCCTTAACTGTTAAGGAGTTGAAATTACACTCTGCCCTTTAAAGGCAACTGTGAGGCTGATGTGGCGCCCAGTGAAAATGAGTTTGACACCCCTGATTTAGAGCAAATGAAGAGATATCCTTTTAAGAAAGTTAGCTGACATGCTTCAGAGGCCTCATTGCTTTCTTTGGGCTTTTCTTAGGGTTCAAAGAAAGGACCCATGAGGAAGCTACTGAGGCTTTAGTCCTACCAAGATCAACTATTATTCTCTCCTTTTAACTCGGTTTCCAGTTCAGCTCTGCTTTGAGAATCAAAGAAAAATGGAGTTTTTAAGTTTGTAACTAAACCCTTTACCTAGATTTGAAGGCAGTTTAATAAATCTTAAAAAATTCAATCACTTTTTTTTCACTCTTCAAGATGTAAGCGGATGGCAGACAGGAACATGGACACCTCCCTCAAGTCTGTCTTTAAAGGACCAGTAGATGGAATGGTGTGGGGGAAGAAAAAGTAATTTTTCTTCAGTCCTTATAAATTCTCCTGGCTGGATTAATAATCTGATTAACAAGAGGCAGATTAACAGAAGAATGATGAAATTTATTACATTTGTACATACGAGGGGAGAGGCTCCATGCAAATGTGGGGCCTGAGGACAGATGGGGCAGTTGAGGCTTCTTTGCCATCTAGGATTAAGGAGAAGGGGGTTGGTTATGGTTTGAGACTTGGAGAGCAGGATGATAATTCACATGGAGATGGAAAAGCAAATGTTTGGCAAATAAATGTTGGCTGGGCCATCTTCTTTGGGCCACGCAGAGAAGACTTGAAATGGGCCTTGCTAGGTTCCTCCTTTCCTATTACACCTAGTTCCTATTAAACTATTGTTATCTATGATGATAATTCCCTTCCTGGAACAGGCCCTCTATCTAAATTTTTTTAGGCAATTAGGGCAAAGATCAAAATTTTTTTTGAGTCTTTATTGTCTTAAAATAAACAACTTAAAATAACCAATATCCCAAAAGGCATATTTTGAGGTGGCAAACTCTGCTTTGCCCCAAGGGCAATTTAGTGGCTGGATGTCCTCATCAAGGAGCACAGAGGGGAGGCTGGGCCTGTTGAAAAAGGTCAGAAGAGACCAGCACAGGGTTTATATTGGTCACTCTGGTGATGGCTCTTGACTAGGAAATACTATCAGGGTAAGTTGGGTTATAAAGAATAACAATAGCTAATACTAATAGGGTATTGGCTCATATGTAAAGTGATTAGATAGGTAGCTGGGTAGATTACCTTACCCTGTAAGGAAAGAACTGTCCTCAGCTTTTTGAGATTGAGAAACTGAGGCATAAAATGGATTAGTAGCTTGACCAAGGTCTGAACCATAATACCTAGTTAGTGACAGAGCCAGGATTTGAAGCCATGCAGCCCTAAGTTATCCTCATGCCACACTGTTTCCCATTAAAGCATGTGGAAAACTGAACCATTGTCCTTTCCCCACCCCAACCTGCTTCTCTTCTTGTGTTTCCTCTCTCTGAGGACAGCCCTACCATGCACTCATTACACAAACCAGAAATTGGAGAATGCCTCTTGACTTGCCACCTCCTGTGCTCCCCACATGGATCTGTCACAAACTTTTGTCCAAATTTGCATCCAGCATTGTTTTCTGTTTCTCAGCAGTAGGAACGGAAATGAGGTCTTATAATAAGGAAAATCATATAAGTTGGGTCACAAACAAGTTAGAGAATTTAAAATGTGCATGGAAATGTTAAGCTGAGACATATAACTTTCAGGAATTTAATGATGGTCAACCTCATTAGGTTGGGTTCCTCCTGATTTCCAGCGACATTTTATTTTTTTGTTTTTCCATCTGGGACAGTTTGGGTGGAAAACGTGGACTTGTATTTACATAATCAGGGTGGTAGATGGTGTTAAATGCTTAAAAAGGTTGGGAACAAACTCTGGAATTTGAAATGTATGGAAGCTGGGTGGGAACCTATCGGGTCATCTGGTAGAAATGCCTTGTTGGCAGATGTGGAGCCTGGCTCAGAAAGTTGGAGGCTCATCCAGGTGAAAAAACAGTCCAGAGCAGAAAATCCCCGCCTTCTGACTCAGGCCTGAGATCACTCTTCTCATGGCGAAATCCCTGGGCCCTGGGACATTTTCTGATCCTATGTGTGGCTTTGTCTCTGTTGGGGAGAAGCAGCAAGATCAGATGTTCATTTCTTGATGGCCTCCTGGAATCCAGGCTGCCCAGAGGTGGACAGCATTTCTGCTCCTGCTTCTGGGAAGGGGAATGTAAAGGCCAGACATGAAAAAGTGGCCTCTGGCTAGGCTACCTTTAGGTGATGAAATATGAAAGACATTCGATGAGAAGCTACACATGTATTTTGTCTTCCGAAGCTTTGGGACAATCCCCAGATTCGCCCACACCTTCACTCAACTCTGGTGTTTCATTTGTACAACCCAAGCGGGGTTGTGTTTTCAATATATTTCTAGGATGCCTGCAGGGTTTCTCGAAAACCTCAAGCAGATGGATAAGTTGTATGATCTCAATTCCCACCCTCTGAAAAGCTGTGGCTAGTATTCCACAATGGCCCTGGAATCTGGGGCGGCTTCTCAGTGACCTGGCTTCCATGGCTTCTTTGGGAGAGATCAAGCACTTCTCAGAACAGCCCACGCATGTGAAACGACTGGTCACTGTGCTCAGTTCTTCCACAGCTATTTGTTCTCTTGAGCCCAGCTTTTACATAGTTTTCCAAAAATTGCACTCGACATTCATTCTCCAGAGTGGTTGAAGAGCTAATAGACATTCGCATTTTATTCCACTGGCGACTACAGGCAACTCTGTTGCTAGATGAGTTTATTTGAATTCCATTTGCTTAGAAGTGAATACATTTGAGTTAATGTGCAGTTTTCTGAGGAGAGCGAAGTGATGCTTTGAGGGGTTAAGCAATGTCTGTGTTCATTTATATAAGTAGATGTGTAGGGGTGTAAACGTACTCAACACCATGATATCATATCAGTTCTATGGGTTTATACAAAATTTTCATTAAGGGATGCTAAAATAGACACATGGGAATCTCTAAAATGAGTTTTTCCTTTTGAACAGCCAGATATTTATATTTCTTTGAGTTGTGTTGGCAGATAAATATATTTTCCCTTTTAAAGATAACATTTGGGAGAAATATGTATCAATAAGTATATAAGTTATAATTACCATTGCCCACAAATTGCATCTGCTGTATTGGGTTAACTCTCTAATAGTGTTCCTCCCCATAATAATTAGCACAGAATTGAGATGTCATAAAAGAAACTGATACTTCAGAGTTAGTTATCATTTGAGGGGAGTGGGGAGGGGAAGTGGGAAGCATTTGGCTTCTTTGTAAGTTGAAATTTCATTACTGTATTTGTATTTCTAAATGACTATGAATGGAACTGTGGTGGGTAAACTCATGAATGTTAACATGGCTATAGCTTCTGCTTACATAACACTTCGTTATTCTGTCCTTTATTACACTCTTAGAGACGCTGATAGTTCAACAATTGCAACTTTTAAAGTAATGCAAGGCTTTCAACCAGGCAGAATGCCTTCACTACAAGTGAGCAGGAAGATCTGAAAGTGAATTGAGGTGGCTTAAATGAATCTAAGAAAACCTTTTTATGAAAAAACCAATATCCATAATTTATATTTTTATTTTCAGTTTTCTTTGATTTGAATAAATTAGGACAGGGGTTTGCATTATTTTTCTTCCTTTCAGTTCCCGACTGCGTTAGTCAGTGTACCAACCCGAAACCACAGGGGACTGACAGGTGAAGGTCATGTCTTGCTAATGTAAATGCCCCAAGTCGGGGAGCTTTCCTGGGACCTTCTCTTCCAATGAGCAACCCAGGCACCATCCATTATCTGGAATATGCAGCCTCGAGAATTGCTACAAGGGGTTGGACAGTGTGAGGTACTCATAGCTCCCCCCAAAATACTTTAGGTAGAAAGTGGCACATAGCACATCTGCTCACTGCCCATTGGCCAAATGAGTCACATGCCCCACAGCAACTCCAGGAGCAGCTACAAAATATCAAGATTACATGGGATACTCAGTGGGCACTGCTGTTTCAGTCACCCCGGCACATCACAGGTGCCTAGCAAATGTTAACTGAGGGAACAGATGAATGAGTCATGAATCCTGTTAACAGCTTGGCAGTCATTTTAAATGCCGTTTTAGACTGATAGAGGAGGGATTAAAGATTGCTGGAGGAATATGAACTTTAAAGGGTTTTTGTGTATATTTGCATCATTGACAGCTATGAGAGCTTGTTTCTGGTTTAAGTCTAGATATCTTTGCTATGGCACAATGATTTTTTTTAAGGTACTGACACATGGGGCCTGAAAAATTTTGTTTTCTGATCCTAAAGGCCTCTAAAGCAAATAGCATCTTGCAGTTGATTAGGTGGAAGTCCATCAGAGCCTTGACAGCGTGCATGGTGGGAATGGAGCTTGTTAAGGTTACACAGAAGGTTAACCTCCATTGACAAGACGAAATTGAAGTCGTTTTCTCTCTCCACAGAGCAGTTCCTGATCTGTGCTGTCGGCACAGAAGAGTTTATCCATTTTCTCCACAGCATTATCTCAAATGAGGTGTCAGGGCACTAAATGGATTTACCATCTTGTATTATTTTTTATTTTGATGTTTAATTTTTTATCCCACTTACTTATTGTCATATGAGGTTAAAACAATAACACAAAAATGAACAGGGATGCTGAAGGAGAAAAAGATGACAGCCTCACAATTTTTTATCTTATTCCTGAGTAGTGTTTGTTTGTCCTTCAGGAATGCCACTATATTATTAATTTCTAGGTTTTGTTTTCTTGACTCCTGATATCTCATTTCCACAACTTATTATAATTCAAATAGGTCAGTTCATTCAAGCACATTCGGAACACTTACTAAATACAAGACAATGTATGTTATAGGCATGTTGTAATATGCTTTTCCATGATACCTTGTTAATTTGCAATTTTGGAAAACTACCAAAGATGGAGTAGGTGTTGGACTTGGTCACGTGAGGCTTCCAGGGTAGATTCTGTTACCTTCTAGTTGTGGGACCTTCAGACAATTACTTAATCATGATAAGCTTCAGTTTCCGTCTGGGGCAAGATGGGTAGGAGAGTTTGAGGAAGACTTTAAGGGGATCCTAAACAAGGAAACACTATAGTCCCTGGGCACATCACCCTCAATTTAACTTTAGAGAACCCTGGGTGCACTGAAAATGAAATAGCAGTTTTTTCTAGACTTTGCAAAATTCTAGATTTGTCGAGAATAGCTTATATTTTCTCTCCATTCCATTCTCCACCCTGTCCCCCCCACCCCATGATACTCCCCAACCCAAGGACAGAGTTAGCTAGCCTTTGGGAAATCCAGCACTGCCCGTTGGCCACAACCACACCTTAGGCTCCCCACTGATCACTGCATGTTGGGTTATCACATTTGTTGTTGTTATTTATCAGAAAAGCAGTTCTGTGTTTAAGATGCTAGGTAGTAGTGGAAAAGACATGAGTATAATTTTTTACCTTGGTAACTGGAGGTGGATGCTACCTCTTTTTTTTTTTTTTTTTGGTATATATGCTGTGGTGTTGGATATCTCTTCCCCTAATTAACTTCCTCTGAGAAATGCAGAAGTAAATCACCACAGCAACTGGACCACTGTGATATTAAGTGCTAGAACATTTTAAATTGCAGTAATAATCGTGATAATGAAGTCACATATTCTATGCCCGTCTTTTAATTGCTTCTTAACGCTCCTAAGTGGGCATGGAAAAGTTCTTATGATGTAGAAATGAGGGGGAATAATTTATTTCTTACTTCAGTTAGGCTTTGTGGAGAAACTTTTTTCAGTCTATTGGGAACTTGAGAGTTCCTCTGAAGAACAACTTAGATAGATAATTTTAACTATAGTTTAAGTCTACTAATATGTAGCACCATAAATATGGATTTACCTTAGAGTCAGGGGGTGTTGCCATGCAGGAAGTATTAGACTCTAAAAGCCCAAGTACCCTAATCGAGTGTTGTTCTCTCACATTTTGCTGCTTAGCTATGAATTCAAATTGATAGGAGTTTTTTTTTTTTTTTTCTTGAACAGAGGAATCCAGATATTAGGCACTAAAGGAGCTCATTATTGGATGGTTAGTCTTGTAAGCTGGTGTTCTGTTTTGGAGCTAAAGGCCATGTGTTCAATTTCAATTTATAGTTCTTGAGTGTTATCCATGTAATAATTGACTTATTCTTACCGATGATTTCATAGAGAGTATCCTCATTAGCCCAGTAGGTTTTTATAAAAACCCTCTGTAGTATAGTATAGACATCTTTTGAAGTCTCTGCCAGGCTAACAGTGATGCCTCCAAAAAACCCTTAATCATGAGGATGAGCCCCAAGAACCATGTTTGTGCAACTTGACTCCATCACCCTCCCATCTTCCCTGTCCCAGCTGATTGGACCATGGGTGGGCTTTTGACACACGGTAGACCGATTAGATTTCCTCTCCTAGGGTCTGAGAATTAGATAAAAAATTTCAGTTTATTCTGGGCCAACCTCTGGATAGAAAAGTATAAACAGGGAGAGGCTATGGGTATTTCTCTTTGCCCTGTGAACCGATGAGCCAAGAACATGGTCTGTAGAGAGGAGACTGGTGCAGACACCTAGAGAGAAGCAGAAAGGAGAAGTGAGAGAACTTGATCCAGGACCCTGATGGCTGTTTTGATTGTAGTTCCAGGCATTTCCTGGGACCTGGCTGTATTCAGTTTTCTGAATTCCATTAAGCACTGTCATATCTTAGGATAAATTGCATCACTTCTATAAAAACTAACATAAGTAGGTATTTCTGTCCCTCTTTCACATGTGAAGAAAACTGAGGTTCAGGGAAGCCAATCTTATTGCAAGTGTTGAAGGCATTGTTTCTGAGCTCAATCAGGGCTCTAGCAACCCAAGCTGAGTTAAAATAAAAAACAAAAAGGGCATTTTCTGACTTACTAACCTGAGCATTTCATGGTATGACTCTGCCTTTAAGCATGACTGGAGTCAAGGATTTGACTAGAATCATTTCATCAAGCCTCACTCTTTTTTTGCCAGCTTTTGGCTCTGTTTGTTTCTGTGTGGATTTGTTCTTAGAAGAATCGCCTCTGTATGTGGGGCAGGGTGACACTGGCAGTGCAAAATGGCAATACTGCAACTTGTGACCTCGGTGAAGTGCTTGGGAACCTCAGTCTCCCAGCATTCATAGCATTGCCTGAAAAAGAGCTCTGATTAGCCACTCTGGGTCACATGCTAAAGAGTGGGTGACAGGACCCCTTGACTGACGTCTCCCCCTGTACCAGAGATTTGGGGTTCCACTACTAAAGCAAGGAAGAAGAGATGCTGAGCAAAGCAAAGCAACCATAGTTACCACCACATTTGCTGTTTTTTTTTCCTACCTGAGTGGAAGTGACAGATGATATTTCTATGTGTGACACACTCCTGTATGCAACTTTTCTCCACCAACTGTTAGTCCCACTCAAGAAAATCAATCTGAATATAGAAGACTGGATGTGAGCTTATTATTCAGACAACCTTAAATCTACATCAACTAATTAGAGAAGCCAGTTCTTTGCAAATGTGAGTACTGGCACCATTAGTAATAACAAGTGTGACACATTTCACAATTGCTTGAGGCATGAATCCTGGGGTGGAGACCCCTGCTTTGGGGTGGATGTTATGAGGATAATTGTATGAATACCTTTTTGTGACACATGCCTACCTATTCAAAGAACATCTGAGTGCCTCCCGATAGCTGGGCACTGTTGTAGGCATGGGGTTCCAGCTATGAACAAAACAGAGAAAGTCTCTGTATCTATATGGAGCTCAAATTTCTAATTGGGGAGAGGCGATGGACATAAACTTATGAGCAAATGTAAAGGACTTCAGATATTGAGAACAATCAAAAAAATAAAACAGGGTAGCAGACCTGTTGTTGTCTAATTTGGTAGCCATTAGCTGTGTGTGGCTATTTAAAATTAAATTAAAATGTATTTGAATGAAATCAGATTAAAAAGTCAGCTCACACCAGTGACATTTCACATGCTCAGCTACCGCAAGCGGCGGTAGCTACTGTGTTAGTGCAGATACAGAGCATCTCTGTCTTTGCACAAAGTGCTGTTGTATTGGGCTTGATAGTGGCTTGTAAGAGACAGGTAGGGTTGTTTAGGGAAGGCCTTGCTGTAAAGCTGATATTTATACTAAGACCTAGAGCCAGCCATGCAAAGGTCTTGGGGAATAGCATTTCAGGCAGATCAAACAATAAATGTGAAGACCCTGAGATGGGAATGGGCTTGGCCTAGTTGAAGATGCAAAGATGGCCAGTGTGTCTGATTGAGTTGGAGAGGCAGGAAAGAGCTGGATCAAGTATGACCTTGGGTTGTATTCTACACAACGGGAAACCATTGCTTAAGTGAGGTAGTAACAGTTTTATTTTGTTTTTAAAGAATCATTCTGGCTGCTGGGGTGAAGAAGGTGGCAAGGGTGGTATTGAGCAGCACACATAAGACCTTCAAAATCACTTGATGAATATAGAAATTGATGGAAGGCCAAGCCAGGCTGGGGTATCTATTAGTCTGATATTATTTTGTAGGCCCTGTGGGAGCCCAAAGAATGGTTCTCAGCTGCCTTGAGAGGTCCCCCATCCCAGTGTTAGGCTGAGCAGTCAAACAGATGAGCCCCAGGGGAGCCTGAGCCCTCAGACACTATGTGATTCCTCCAATAGTTCCCTCGTCCCTATAGGCCAGAGCTTGGCTCACAGTTGGCTGTCCTTGGCTCCTCTGAGCTCCTTCCATGTCTTGGGGACCACTGCAGGGCACTGCTGCAATATTTTATTCATCCCCTTCAATAATCCCAAAGAATACCTGTCATGTGCCAGGTATTGTATTAGATGCTGGGGTTACAGTGGCACAAGAAGAAACAGCTATAGTCCCTGCAAACATATATCTCATGATGTAGAGTGGAGGCCAGTTAAACTAAATAGTCACTCATATCAGTGTGCTATGACCTCTGGGATAAGTGCCATACATGAGAGGCCCATGAGACTTCAAGGGCACCCAGTGGGGATGTCCCCAGTCAGGGAAGTCAAAGGCGGCTGCCCAGAGGACGTGATCATTGAACTGAGTCTAAGGAGAAATGGTGTTTATGAAAGTATCAACTGGAGAAAATGTTCTGGACAGGGGAACAGCATGGGCAGAGGCCACATGGGCCTAGGATCATGGAGCAATTGGGTGGTTAACTGAGACCAGTGAGGTTGGGGGGTTCTGGGTGAGGGGAGTGACCAGATATTCAGGTCCTTGTCTGCCATGGTAAGGAATCTGTTCTTTGTCCTCAGAACAGTGGGAAGTCCCTAGAGGATTACATGTAGGGCATTGGCCCAGTCAGGGAGCTCACACTGCCCCATGGAGATGAGAGTAGGGGATGGGCAAAGTAGGTATTGAGGGACCAACTGGGAAACCCATCCCCAGTGAGTGAATGGGAGATGATGGTGTTCCCGCCTTGTCTCTTTATACGTTTCCCTCTGCCCTTGGTCTGCCGGTCAGCTGCACTACAATAGTGATTACTACTATTTGTCAAAACCTTATTAGGTGAAATCATATGAAATTACCAATATGCAGTCATTTTGACCTACAAAAAGGCAGTGTTATACAGTTCAACTTAAGATTGTGACTCAGGCAGTGAACTGAGTGCTTTATATACTCTATGTATTTCTTACTCAAAACAACTCTATTGTAAGGTGGCTGGTTGCAATTCCGCTGCATGGATGAGGTAACGGAGTGTGGCTAAGCAGCACAGCTGGGATTTGAACCCAGCGTGCTCAAGTTAAATACTCCATTCCAAAGCTGTTAAAGATAAATGCCAAGTGGCCAGCTAGACCTACAAAAGGCTGCAGTCCAAGGCCTGCCTAAGTAGCTTGTTAAATAGGCCATTAATACTCATATTTGAGCATGCTCAGAGGCCAGAGATTCCAGATGGCTGGGAGAAGGATATTCATTATCTGCGTTTTGAAAGGAACTGTGGCACTTGGGGAATTATAAATGAGTTAATGTAACATTAATACCTAGAAATATTCTGGAACAGATCATTAAAAAATCAATTTCCACATATGAGGAGAAAATGAGATTATTGAGTAGTAATCAGACAGCACTAGACCTTTGGAGAGGGGCACAGATGAGTAGGAATATATGTCACCTCCCCATAGGATGCATATGCACTGAGAATTTGGTATTTTCTTGGCTCATTTGGAGCTAATATTCTTACTAATTTTTATTTTTTAATCTAAGTTATAAAAAGCTGGCCATCATCCCAGAGCACGGAAGGGGAAAATAATAAGGAAAGAGGAGAGAACCAAAACATATTAAGAGCCTGCTCTGGGCACTGTGCCCATTGCTTTTCTACATTGTATCCCATTCAGTCCTCAGAAAGACCTGAAGAGGTAGGTGTCACCATTCCCTTTTTTACAGAGAAAGAAACTACATCATAGAGATGTTAGAGTGCCTTTTGGAAGCAAGTATGGTTTCAATCCTGGACATCAGGCTCCAAAGCCCCTCCCTTCCTCTCCTTGCCATCCCTGGCTGGTTCTTGCTTCATGAATGGAACTTTGGGTGAAATCCGGGCAGAGGGAAAGATGGGAATCAGGAGGTCCCCCACATTTCTCCCATGGCTTGGAACTAACTCTGGTCAGGGAGTGGGAAGGCTCTTCTCAGCTGGTGGTGAAACATGAAGATGTTTCCCTAAGTGGTACAGGACAGGATTATTGTGTTCATTTATTCACCCCACCACCTGGATGAGGATCCAGACACTGTGTTTGGTACCAGGGATGTCGAGGTGAGAAAGGTGTGGTGTCTCTGGGATGGACGGATGCTCCTGAATCCAGGGGAGCAAATATCATGAAGGAAAGGGCCAAAGAACCCATTGATTTGCTGAGTTTGGTGAGGAGATCAGAGGAAGCAGTTTAACTGGGAAGGAGAAAGGCTTGGGAAGGCCATGGGAGGGCCCTGGGCTTTGCAGATGGTATTGAGCCCTTAACCACCAATGTCCTTTACTGAGTTCTTACCTGTGCTAGACGCTGTGATAGGAGCTTGACATGCAGCTGTGAAGGAGTTCATAGTTGCTTCACTTTACAGGTGAGGAAACTGAGGCACATAGAGATCAGGTAGAGAAAGATGGATGCTGATTGGGCCAACAGGACTGGGCTTGATAGAGAGTGAAGCCAGTAACAGGGCCAGATG
Organism: Macrotus californicus; assembly: GCA_007922815.1. Classification (NCBI taxonomy): domain Eukaryota; kingdom Metazoa; phylum Chordata; class Mammalia; order Chiroptera; family Phyllostomidae; genus Macrotus; species Macrotus californicus. The sequence continues at coordinate 7,304 of VMDR010004977.1, read as the reverse complement.
AAGAATGTACAAAAGGACAAGAATCCACCTAGGTGGGAGGGACACTTCCATGTGGGGCCTGGAGATTTTGAGAGCAAGTCTTCCTGATGGGATCCTGGAGGTCCTTCATCAGGATGTGATGAGTGTGCTAGTTAGGACTCCGCTTGCCAGTAACAAACCCACTCAAGTTAGTTTAGCCAGCAGCAGAGCTTCTGATAAAGGCTGAGGGGAGTGGCTACTTCAGGCATTCCCAGGGCCCTGCAAGGTCCTAAGTGGAAACCAGCTTGTTTTCACAGTACTAAGAGGGCAAGGAGGCAGGAGTGGGGGAAGGCTGGCCAGTGGAGGAGACCAGGTGGACAAGGTGGGTAGCCGCTGGACCATAGAGCCTTTCAGAGCCCAGGGAAGGGTTTATTCTGAAGGTGGCCAGGAACTACTGGAGAGTAACACAGCCATTTTATGTTTCTAAACAATCACCCTGGCTGCTGTCTGGATGTGGCAGGGGACAAGGAGACAGCTGGGAGTCCAGCCGACCGACTGCTGCCACAGTCCATTGAGAAGGACCATTGTGATGGTTGATTTTATGTGTCAGCTTGGCTAGGCTGTGATACCCAGTTGTTTGTTCGGTCAAACTCCAGTTCTGATGTTGCTGTGAAGGCATTGTTTAGAGGTGACTAACAGTCACACTCAGCAGACTTTGAGTAAAGCACATAACCCTTTGTAATGAAGGGGTGCTTCATCCAGTCAGCTGAAGGCCTGAAGAGCAAAGACAGCTTCACTGAGGAGAAGCAATTCTGCCTCAAGATTACGACATGGAAACCCTGCCTGTTTCCGGCCTGCCCTGTGGAATTTGGACTCAAGACTGTGACATCAACTCTTACTTGAATGTCCAGCCTGCCTGCTCACCGTATAGATTTTGGAGTCACCAGACCTCATAACCAAATGAGTCAACTCATTCAATAAAGCTCAACCTCTCTGTCTCTGTCTCTCTCTCTCTCCCTCCCTCCTTCTCTGTTTCCCTCTCTGTCTCTCCCCATTGGTCTGTTTTTCTGGAGCATTCTAACCAATCTGGTCATTGATTGAGTGGGTGCTGGCTTTGCTAATGGCCCATGTTCTGTGTTGCACCCTTGGGCTGGGTTTTACGAATTGGAGGTTTTCTCGGGTTCTGTGGCCAGCAGGTGAGGAGAGAAGCACAGGCCTACCTCCTAGGGGGTTTACAGTTGGTTGGTTCCACAGCCCACACAAAGGAAACAATTAGAGAACTTTCCAGGCAGGATTTAATTAAAGCCAAAATGTGTGGAGCAGATACCTCCTGCCCATGAAGCGGGCCCTCTGCAGTGAGCCTTGCAGTTCCGTTATGCAACTCACCTTGCAGGAGGGGAAAGCAGAAGTTGCCCTGGGGAACACTGTGTCTCAGTTGGGGCTGCACACTGGAATCATCTGGTGGGAGCTAGGAAAACACCCCCTTGCTATTTGCATTTAACTGTTCTGAGATTTGGCCTGGGCTTCTGGGCAGCGGGGAAAAGCTCCCCAGCTGCTGAGAAGCATTGCCTTAGGACATCTGTATAATGGGATTAGGTGCCTCTCCCCTCGAAAGAGTAAAGAGGGAACTAAGGTAGGGGTCCAGACACTAGGCCTTTCAGGCCATATCCTGCCTGTTTTGTAAATAAAGTTTTATTAGGACTCAGCGACACCCATTTGTTTATGGCTTGCATTTGGTTACTTTTGTTAAAATGACAGAATTGAATATTGTGACACACTGTCTGACCTTCAGAGCCTGAAATATTTACTATCTGGCTCTTAATAGAAACAGTTTGCCAACCACTGAACTAGGGAGTACGGGGTTTTTGAGGGTGTGGGTAGTGTGGGAGAGGCCACTGTCAGAGGGAGCTTAGGTTCCTCTGGTTGAGATGCTGCCTCAAAAGCTTTCTCAGCACGTGTGGGCAGTCACCACCAGTTAATCTATGGAGGCATACACACTGAGACCTTTGTACTATCTAGTGATATTTCCTGTTGAATTGAAGTTTGACTTTGCATGGTGAGAGGCGTGCAGCTGGGCCAATGAGAAGGCCTTAGCAGTTGAATTCCACAGTTGGTGGAGGGGTGAGACAGTGAATTCCTTTAAGTGGTGGCACCCCATCAGAACAGTAAATTGCTGTATTCTGTGACACTGGCATTGAAGGAGAGGGACTCCGCCAGTGTAGGATGCCCAGACTGCCTTGGGGAGATTGCCGTCCCTGGAGGTATCACAGGCTCCTGCCTTGTTCCCTTCGTGTTATAGTGATTCACACAGATCAGCAACTCTGGTCACTTCCAGATCACCTTTACCCTAGTGTGGATACACTCTTCTCTCTGAATTAGTGACAGACGGTGCAGCAGTATGACCTTGGGCTCCTACAGCTTCCCTTTCCCTGGGCCATAGGAAACACTGCTTACTACCTCATCTTCCCTACCTGCTCAGAACGTTCCTGGGTACCCCATGGCTTGGGAGAGCTGACTGTGAAGGCAGGTCTGCGAGAGAGACCTGGTAACCTGATGGATTCTGACACTGGTCATTTGGTCTGTGAGTCAACTGACAAGTGCAAGGGCCTGGGGATATAACAGTGCCAATACGGACATGATTCCTGAGTTGCTGGACTAGTCCCACGGGGTGCTACCCATTGATAAAACAGTCACCCAAGTACTTGTAAAGTGACCGCCATGGTAAATGCTGAGGAGGACACCCATATGACCGGCTGTGTTAGAAAAACACTGCCTCTAACACCTCTGCCCCCAGACACTTAAACTTAACACAGTCTGCCCTCAGAATGAGTTAAAGGCCCCAAGAAGTCCTGAAATGAAGAAACCTCTTTGTCGTTCCTTAAACCCCAGCTCTCCCTGTCTTTCCCAACCTTTGTTCACCATGGCACACATTTAAAAATGTGATCCTTACAAGTACTTCGTGGAAGGGCTTTCTGTTGCACAGTTTGTATTTTGGGGATGCTGCTTTGGGACACTGCAGGGAAGTACTCCACCCAGAGGTGCACGTAACCAGCCACTGGACTGCCTAAAGAGAGTATGTCACTTTTATTCCTATTTACTTTTAATATATTTGTTGTAGTTTGAGAATGTTCATGTTAGTATAATAGTTGATAAGTAGTACATATGTGTTATAAATATATATATACCTAGGAGATGCTCAAAAACATTTTTTCAAAGATTGTTTATTTAGAGCAGTTTTAGGTTTATAACAAAATTGACAGGCAGGTAGAGAGAGATCTACCCTCTGCTCCAACACATGCATAGCCTTTATCAACATCACTCACCAAGGGTGAACCTACATTGAGACACAATTATCCAAAGTCCATGGTATACTTTAGGATCTGCTCTTGGTATTTTATAATCTGTGGGTTTGGAAAAGTGTATAATGACACATACTTATCATTGTAATATCATACATACTATTTTCACTGTCCTAAGAATCCACCGTGCTCTGCCTATTCATTCCTTTCCCCCATTATACCCTGGCAGCCACTAATATTGTATTGTTTTCACAGTTTTGCCTTTTCCAGAATGTGATAGAGTTAGGATCATACAGAATGTAGCCTTTTTATAGTGGCTTCTTGTTGGGAATCACCCTGCCTAGTTTCAGAAGCTATAACCCCCCTGGCTAAGGCTGAGTAAAAAAGACCTTGGGACCATAAGCCACTAAGGAGACAAAGCTTATCTTCCTGGTAGGGGTGCAGCCTCTGCCCCTTTTACTTCACCCTGCTTGGCCCCAGGCAGATAACTAGTTAGCCAATGAATCCTACAATTGTAAGATTCCTCAAGGGAGGGACAACCTAAGACAGGCACAGTAACGAAGGGGCCACCAGGGAAGGACTTAGGGGACTATAGAAAAGGGATGATGTACCCTCAACCCCTTGGCTTTGTCATAGCCTGAGTCCTCATTCCATCTGTATAAAGTCTTCTAATCTCTTGGCTGCTCGCATCCCCCGCCTGATTTTAAGCCTGAAACAATGCCGGAGGTGGGTATGGCCCTGTGCTGGAATGGGCAGTTTCCAGGGGCGATCAGGCCTAAGAAAGAATGCATAAAATCCTGTGAATCCTGCTTTGTTAAGAATACCCTCAATTTAAATGATAAAGGTTCAAGCATAAAATGAGTTTGTTTCCCAAAGTTTTATGGCCCTTTGGCTATCTGACCCTGACTCAGAATAAGCCCTCATGGTTCTTAGAGTGTTACCTATTGTTTGATCATCATTGCCTGACAATGAATGATGAGCTTTACGTATATGCCCTGTATTCCTGTGCAAATAAAACCCAATAAAAGCCCATTGAGGAACAGGATCAAGGCCTTTCTCCTTTGAGAGATTGGCCATTTTTCTTCCCCAAGCAGATCATGTCTTGGTAGACTTATTCTCCTCTGTGGCGGCCGAGGCAGGGGTGGGGGGCTCTGTGGGCGGAGCCCCCTCCCCCCAGCTTTTTTTACTTAGTAACATGCATTTCTGGATGTACCCTCGTTTATTTATTCATTCACCCTCTGAAAGACATCTTGGTTGGTTCCAAGTTATAGCAATTATAAATAAAGCTTCTATAGACATCTGTGTGCAGGTTTATGTGTGGACGTAAGTTTTCAAGGCTTCTGGGTAAAGGCCAAATAGCATGGTTGCTGAATCACTTGTTAAGAGTATGATTAATTTTGTAAGAAACCATGAAACTTTCTTTGAAAGTGACTGTATTGTTTTTCGTTCCCACCAGCAATGTATGAGAGATTTTGTTGCTTCACATTCTTGCTAGATTTGGTGCTGTCAGTGTTTTGGAGTTTGGCCATTCTAATAGTTGCATAGTGCTATCTCATGTTGTTTCGATCCACATTTCCCTGACGACCTACGATGTGGAGCATCTTTCATATGCTCATTTGCCATCTGTATATCTTTTTTAGTGAGGCATCTTTTAAAGTGTTTGGCCTATTCTTTAATTGAGTTGTTAGTTTTGTTATTGTGGAATTTTAGGCGTTTTTGTACATATTGGATAACAATTCTTTACCTCATGTATCTTTTGCAAGTATATATTTTTTTAGTTTGTAGCTTGTCTTCTAATTCTCTTGACACTGCCCTTCACAGAGCAGAAGTTTTAATTCTAATGCAGTCTAGTTTATTAATTATTTCTTTCATCGATTGTGTCTTCGGTGTTGTATTTAAAAGGCATCACCACACCCAAGGTCATCTAGGTTTTCTTCCATAGAAGCTTGTAGATTTATAGTTTTTGTTTTATATGATCCCTTTTGAGTTAATTTTTTGTGAAGGGTTTAAGGTCTATGTTTAAATTATTTTTCTTTTTATTTTTTTGCATGGGGATGTTCAGATTTTCCAGCACCATTAGTTGAAGAGACTATCTTTGCTCCTACAATTGTCAAAGATGAGTTGACTGTATTTATGGGGTCTCTTTCTTGGCTCTCCATTTTGTTTCATTGATCTATTTATCTATTCTTTTGCCAATACCACAATGTTTCTGTTACTGTAGTTTTATTGTAAGATTTGCCGTTGGGTAACATCAGTCCTGCAAATTTATTCTTTTCCTTCAATATTGTGCTCAGAAATTATTTTTAGTGAAAGAAATGCTTAATTCCTCCCAGCCTGAGGTTTTTTATTTCCGTCTCTTGAAAATCTCGTAACACCCTACTACAGGGGATGGTGGACTATAGCCTGAAGACCAAATCTCTTTTGTCTGTGGCTATTCCCTGCTGTAACAGCAGAGTTGAGGCATTTCAACCAAGACTCTATAGTTTTCAAAGACTAACAAGTTTACTATCTGGCCCTTTATAGAAAAGCTGTGCCTACCCCCGCCCTAATGAATCAGTTTTAGACACTCACTGGACCACCTCATTTTGAGCCAGTGTGGGCCAGGCTTTGGTGACCAGCACTTTACATGCTGCCGTCTGTGCCCTGGATTGGTTTCCTTTGTGTCGCATCACACTTAGTAGGTTATCAGATGTACTCATAACATAATTGATTTACTCTCACTCCATAGGTGACAGGGGTTCAGAAGTACTGAGGTGACTTGGACTAAACATAACTTTTCTCTATCATGTGGACAAAGCCCCCGAGCCTGATAATTATAGCAATGAACTCCAAGAACTGACGAGTGATTCTTCTTGTTTGCATCAAGTCAGCCTTTTCAAAATCAGTATGGAATGGGTTTGGGAGGAGAAGCTGAATACACAGTTACTTGTGGTAAATGATGAGCATCACTGAGCACAAGCCTGCTTGTGTTTCTGTCCTTCCTTCATTTGCACTTTGGGCTGTGCAGGTTATTCAATTACACTGCCTTTAGAGAGCCCATGTGTGAGCCATGAGGGCACTGGCCCTTATGACACAGGCATAGGCTTTGTCTTGTTAATTGAACATCGAATCCTAATAAAACAAAGACATTAAAGCCTTGAGTTTTAAAAAATGTTAGTAAGATTCTATGAAGCACCTGGGTCTGTGGAGCTGTAGAGGAAACCCTGCTGACATGTTCCCTAGGAAGCAGATCCAGCCTTCCCCCTTGGTGTGGGCCGTTCATGGGCCAGTCAAGGTGTTTCTGCCTGCTAAGGTGCTCCCTTGGTTGATGTTTCAGCAGAAAGGTATGATTTTTTTTGTTTCTGAGTGTCATATCACAATAAATTGTGCTTTAATAATGACTGGGAGTGGAATTTGTTAGATTGAGTTTTGTTTCTATAAAGTTTTGAATTAATAATTGTTTAAAAAGGGAAAGGTCTTTTGTGGTTAATTTTTTTTATTGTGGAATATATTTCTACATAGTGAAATGCAGTTATTTAACATACAAGTCAGTGAGTACTGACAAATGAATGCACCTGAGTAACCCACAACCCATAAGAACATAGAACATTTCCAGCAATCCAGGGTGTTTTCTTGTTTCCCTTACCAGGGAACCCCCACCTTCCTTCCCAGAAGCAACCCCTGATTGCTGTCGTTATTGAAGAAAAATTTTGCCTGTTCCAGAACTTCATATAAATATGGGATTGCACACCTGTACTCTTATTGATTCTGGCTTCTTTCCTGTAAAATGTTTTTGAGATCCATCCATATTTTGAGTATGTCAGTAATTTGTTCCTGAATAGTAATCTGTTATATGACTATATCAGAGATTTGTTTATCCTTGCATCTGTTAATGGACATTTGGGTTCTTTCTACCTTTGGCTATTGTGAATGGGGCTTTCTTGAACATCAGCACAGACATTTTTGTGACTATTTGTTTTCATTTCTATTGGATAAATATCTCGCTGTGGAATTGCTGGGTGTTGGGTCATACATGTTTAACTTGACAAGAAACTGTTTTTTTCAAGT